>JANZXP010083217.1:0-27369 GCA_027576715.1 Erythroxylum flavicans
CATATTTTTCAGGACCGAGAGTAGACTCCTAGCTCCAGAGGGACTTTTCTAGCCGTGTAGATCGTGTTGGCGAGAGAGGTCATGGCTCATAGGTCGGTCAGCTGGGACTTTTGGGATGACCTAGATAGCTTTGATGTATCTTTCCTCTTTCATGTAGCATGTTGTACTAGGTTTTTTTTGGATTTATGTACAGACAGTACAGTATGCAAATGTACAAGCTTTTGATTTTGAGAAATGAAAAGAGGAAGTAATTGATTTTAAAAATATTGTGGTTTTCTATTAATGTTTTATTATTCAAATTAATGTGATGCCATGTGGAGTGACTGTAGTGTTAGCACATAACGCTCCCTTATCATAGGATATGTACCGGAATGACCTGCGGGCGTCCCGATGCGTACCCTACAGTATGGGGGTGTTACAGGTCACCCATCCTGGTACTGCTCTTGCCCTAGCACATTTAACTTTGGAGTTTTGATGGGATCTGGTGCATTAGGGCATGGAAAACACGTCTGCAAGGGAGAGGTATCTGCACCCTTATAAGGCATGCTTTGTTCCCCTCTCCAACCGATATGGGATTTACACTCCGCAGCACTGTGGCCATTGAGTAGTCTAACCCCCCCTTGGGAGGCTAGCGTCCTCGCTACATATCGATCTGGGTACTGGCTCTGAAACCAATTGTAACAGCCCAGACCACTCGCTTGCAAATATTGTCCACTTTGGGCCTCGGCCTCTCGGGCCTCGCTCCCTTACTGTTTTGTTTTTCCAGCGTGTAAGCCTCTTTAGGGCATTACTCCCGTAGGACTTCCCAAGAGGTCACCCATCCTGGTACTGCTCTTGCCCTAGCATATTTAACTTCAGAGTTCTGATGGGATTCGTTGCGTTGACTAACCAACGGTCACAGTGCCGCGGAGTGTAGATCCCATATCGATTGGAGAGGGGAACAAAGCATGCCTTATAAAGTTGAGGATACCTCTTACTTACAGACACATTTTCCATGCCCCAATGTATCAGATCTCATCAAAACTCTGAAGTTAAATGTGCTAGGGAAAGAGCAGTACCAGGATGGGTGACCTCCTAGGATGTCCTGCGGGAGTAATGCCCTAAAGAGGCTTACACGCTGGAAAAACAAAACTGAGAGGCCGAGGCCCAAAGCGGACAATATCTGCAAGCGGGTGGTCTGCGCTGTTACACACACACACACACACACACACACACACACACACACACACACACATATATATATATATATATATGTCATATTCAATACATGCTCAACAACTTTCTGGGGCATGTGTCCTTAATCATGTCTTAATCATTCAAACCATTATAACTTGTATATGTCTAGTTTTCACTTAGGTTTACACCTCAAGAGCATTTGATTATTCTAATATCATTAATTATAAATTCATTATTCATATATTCTTCAATTCTTTGTCTAGCATTATATAATCACATAATATTGAAATTCTCATTTTTTTCATACTTGGTACACCTTACTAATATCCTTTGGATCATATTTACAACCATAAGAACATTTTCATTCCTATAACTCTCATAAATTTGTAGATTTTGATTCATTGATATCAATAATCCATTTTTTTGTTAAAACCTCAATTAACAACCTAAACATATCCAACACTTTGATCAACTATTTAAGCATCAAACTAGGTTCATTTTAAGCCTTAATCAAGTCCAAATAAACCAATTTAGAGTGATTTTTTTCTCAGTTGGTTCAACATGTACAGAAAATAGAAATTGTCAATCTAGAACTAGGCCCACGATCATAGGAACCTACCTAAGATCATGACAGAAGCTAGTGCAACAGGCCACGATCATGGGATGAATGCCACAATCGTGCACTATCTTTCTTCCTCAATTCTCCATAAATTTCATATATTTAGAGACATCATTATTGCTTCAAAATTTCAAGAATTAATGTCCTATAAAGCTATTTCATTTTGTGCTAGTCTAGCTTCCATATTGGTTACATTAAATCCCACAAAAATCTACTCATTTGCTTCGTTACCATTCACATTATACCATCATATATGCAGTCCTAACTTTTCTAGATTTGAAAACACTTCATTAACACCTATCTTAAGCATGAATTCATCATCAACTATACTTCAAATCCAAACTCAAATCATCCATATAAGAACTCATAAACTATTATTGATCATTTATACAAAAACAAAACATCAACTTCTCCATTTCTTCATTAACGTTCCAGAACACTTCAATCTATATCTAAATTCTCATCATAAACATTTCATTAAATCAAACCATGAAGAACAAGATCTTACTTACTTGATTAACTCCAAATCTCTTCAAATCACCAAGAAACCCTAGCTTCTAAGCTTACACGACCATCAACTTTTAAGGTAGAATAGGCTAGGTTTTCATCAATAAGAAGAGATAACAAAATTTTTTGGAGTAGCAAGATAATGATTTTTGGCAAGAGTCAAGGTCGTGAGAGTGAGGGTGAGTATCGTCAATTGAGAGAAGAAAGAAGAAAATAAGATAATGAAGCAAAAAGTGACAAATGAAAGACAAATGAAGATGGTCTTTCAAAGGTGAGTGTCATAACTGCTAAGTGGCAAGTGTTATGACACTTGTCATTTGCCACATGTCATTTTCTTATGATTCCCATTTGTCTTTTAATAACTAGTCCATTTGTCTCTCAATCTCCAAGCCATTTGCCACCTAATTGTTTATGCAACTTTTTAATAAATCCCAATGCCACGTGCCATTCATTTCTATTGTCATATGTCACTTATTTCTATTGTCATTTATCAATTTATCTTGCCATATGACATTTTTCATAGTCCAAAAATACACATAAATTTATAAATCTCCCAATTTTGAAAAATAATTTTTACATCAGTAATTGAAACCATTAGACCAAAATTCAAGACATAAAAATTCACAATTCACATTATGACCATTTTAAATCATTCATACCCCGAAAAATGTCAATTGAGTACATATACATTATTTAAAATGTGTACAATCAATATTCATGTGTGTATGCTAATGATATGCATATGAATGTAATGCATTTCATATATTCTCTATGCTATTTCTCATGTATAGTAGTCTAGGGTTCTAAAACCTTAGTATGAAAAAACGGGATATTACACGGTTAACCCTAGCTAAAATCAAAGTCTAGAACATAAGAAAAATAAAAAAATCATAAATCATAAATTTTGCTACTTTTATAAATTTTTTCCATTATAAAATATGATCTAGGATATATTTGTGCCCTAAACAGTGTATCTCTTTATAGAAAATATGTCTCAGGCTCAAACATGGCCTTAAATATGTTTGTGTCTTAAGCCATATCTAGGGTCCTATATATTTCTATTTCTCTTCTCTTTACCACATGACCTACCTTTAGCCTGTGAATAACCCCTAAAATTATTCAAAAGGAGCATAGCGTGGTATACAATTGTACGCTAGGTTATGTTCCTACCAAATATGGTGCTTTCTTCATATTTTATCTTAACATCTCCTTTATTGTTAGCCATGTTATTTCTCAAACAACTTCTTCCATAATTATACAAAATAGACATAAAATCAATTAATCAATATTTTTTGGATAGAAAATATAGTAAAATACAAATGAAAATATGTAAATTTGCATATTTCATAAACATAAAATGCCTCTACATTTAGAATTTTGCTTATCCTCAAGCAAACTAATTTCAATCGTTATCAACCCAATTAAGTCTCAATTCTAAGAAATTTTAACAAATCTATCAAAGCATTTAGACGTACTTATCATCCACCTTGGCATATTATTCATCAACTACTCAGGCCTATAAATAATTATATTAACTTGAAATTTATATCAATATAAATCAATAATATTTAAAAAATAAACTCATTAAAGTACTTTAACCTTGTTTATAAAATGAAAATAAGTAAGTAGCAAGTTTTTACTCCTAAGTACTTAATAAACTACACAAAAAATTGTATTCTTAGAAATTTTATAAAGTACGAGAGGCTTGTTTGAACCATTTTTCTAACCTTTTAATGTGAAGGTAAAAATCTTATCTTGAGTACATCCAGTTATTATTCTAGGTCATAATTTCAAACGGCTACTAACACCATTCTTTCTATGATTATTTCTGTAATATATGAAGCATTAAGCTACTTAATAAGCTTAACTTGAATTCAATTCATATTAAAGTCATGCATAAGGTCTATGTATCTAAATCAAGCATTAATGTCATGACCATTAAATGAAACCAAAATTAAACTACTCATCTTTGCCCTTATCTATTAACCTAATCTAGTTAAATCATTATGATCTCCATCTTCCTAACCTAATTGTGATTGGTTACTTCCTAACCTAATTGTGATTGGATCAATCTATTTAAGAATCATATAGCTTAAAATATTTCAAAATAACCCCTCCTTCATACTTAAATTTTACGTTATTCTTAATGGACATATGGAAAGCAAAAAACAAGTGATAAAGTATGCAAAAGTGAATAACGAGGAAGAACAAATAAAAGTTTAGGGGAATTTTTATAGTCTAATTGTTAATTGTAATTCAATGCATGTGTGAGAAATTATTTAATACCTTGTTTAGAAACTAGCAAACCAAAATAGTAAAATACTAAAGATACAAAAAGCAATAATATAATCATATATTGAATATAAGAAAAGTAATATAATTAGTAGTTTAAATGTTTTGAATATAATGGAATGAAATCAAAATAAATCAAACATGATAAAACTGAAAGCAAATTAGTGTCCAAACTTACCATCATTGTCATTATCCTCTATGTACATTGTTGACATATAGTGATGGTAGTAAGGGGAAGGATCTTGTGGCCCAATAGATTCCATATGTTAGATATGTTGACAAATGCTCATCCATCCTGCCTTTCTATTACTCATGAATCTTAAATTCTTCATAAGGCCTTGCTAATATGCTACTATGGTTAAATTAGTTGTTCTATACATGGTGTATGGTCATGTCAATGGTTTCAAGTAGAAATTTCTAAAATAAGGGCTTCACATTATTAGTACTTTTTTTCTAAAGTACACGAGGTATTCTCTTACTGCTAACTAGATATTGGTGGTTATGAATCACTAACTTCTAAACCACAACATATAACCCTCTATCACTATCAATACATATTCTCTCATAGTCCTTTTGCATGTAATTATTTGGAAATAGTCTTTAATTACAAAAGTTTCACTTATCACTTGGTTAGTGATTAAGAACATACTTATAACTATGAATAGATGTTTGAAGAATATGACTCTACTTGTTTCCTGTATAAGGAAGCTGAGGAGGATAGGAATCATTTATACTTAATATGTAGATACTTTAAAGCAATATGGAGTACAATCCTACAATTACTAATAGTACCTAATTACACTTTTGAATGGAATGAGACCCTGAGCATAGTCATTGGACTCACTAAGAAAGAAAAAAAAAGGTTGTTAATCAAAGCAGCAATCACAACCACCATCTACACTATTTGGAAGGAAAGAGATTGTAGGTTATATAAGGGGATGGAAGTAGGAAAAATAATGATTAAGAGAACAAATCATCAACTAGATCTAGGTAGCAGTTATAGCAAACAATATTCACAATTTGCTCACTCCTGAAATGAAGAACACATGTGAACGCATGATTATATATGATAAGTTCTAATATTTTTTAACCTCAATGATACTGTAAGCACACGGGTCGTTCTCGTAGTACCTAAGGTATCTATCCTACGAGGAGAAGTAACTTAATCCTAAAATCTAAGACTTAACTCAATTTCACAATAATTCAAAATAATAAATTAACGCAAAAAATAAATCAATCAATAATCAATCTCAAGAATTAAATTCAGAAATCATAAACAAGATAGCAAATTGCACAACCCAATCAAGAATCAACTTAGGAATTACCAATCGAGAGAAAGGAGGTTTTAATCTAACTTTATTGGAAACCTAATTGATTATGAAATTATCGAATTACCGGGTCTAGATGATCCTAGGGTGGATTACCCTTTCTTGAGTTATAATCTTTAACCCTAGTTAATAAACCGTAATTAGATTATGAAATTGTAATCTCTTAATTCCCAATTGACCCAAAACCTAAATTAGTTCTGAAATTGTCCAATAACCTACCGAAAACCTATTCACGATTTCTCGTCATATAATTTTACTGGTTTGATTCAATTCTTAATTTATTAAACTACTTAACTCTCGTTAGCCCAATTTGATGATTTTCACTTAGTTCACCCTCTCAGTTTATTATCAAATTATTAAGAAAATAAATTGAATCACAATGACTCAATAAAAACAAGAACAATCAACTTTCATTAATATCAAAGACAAAATCCTGAAGGTGAGTATTGACATAACTCAATATTCAACAAATCCTATTCTCAACAATTATCTCAATTCCATAATCAATAAAATTGAAAACAAATTGGAAAATATGATTGGAACGGAATATCGGAGGCAGCGATAACACGAATCCTCGTGTTTCAGGAAATACTTTACGTGGCTTCTTCTCCGTGTCTCTCTTCCTCTATCCTTTCTGAATCTCTTGATAAAGCTCTCTTTAAGGTTCAAGATTTCGATGATGTAGAAAACTCCCTCTTCTGTTCTTTAAATTCCTTAAATACCTTGATAACCTTAAGGTTCGTTCGGGGTCTAAACGATTAGAAAAGTTCCTCGAAACTTGACGTTTTCACCTGTTTTCATGTCTACTTGACAAAAGCCTTTATTGTGGCCCTTCCTACCATAATCGTGGCCAGCATCTAATCCTTTCTATCATGAGCGATGCCTAAGTGCAATGATTGTGGCTTGTATCAGACCTTTCTATCATGACTGTGACCAAGGTGTCATAATCATGGTGGCTCACATCTTTCTATCATGATCGTGGCCTATTATGCCACGATTATAGGTCGTGGTTTTAGCCTGAAAGTCTTCAAAACTTCTCCGTTCTTCACCGTTGGCCCTGAAACACTAACAAGCACATTAAGGTACCTCAAAAAAATAACATTTAAGCTGAAAGACTCGTACTAACCCATAAAAACACTTAAACACTTAAACTAACACAATTAAAACCTAAATACACACTAAACACTCAAATTATCACTAAAAACTTAACAAATTGAACCCTAAAACATAATGCAAATCATAACTATCAACATCCCCACACATAAACTTTTGCTTATCCTCAAGTAAATAAAACAACAAACACATAACACACAATGCAGTAATGAGGCTGGCTTCAACTTCATGAAATAAATTTTATCTTAAACACAACCATACAAGTTATATCTAATCATTAACATGTAAAAGCTAAGTCTAAGGACTTTGAACTAAATATACAAATTAATCGAGATCCAATTGTTAATTTATTACCCTTTTCAATTGCACACATAGATTATTAATTTTTTAGTTGTTCAGACTCTGTAACTGTTCTTAAGTATATTTTCATGAAAATTCAAGCTTATTACAAGTCTGGTAGGTTTTTATTAAGAACATTTTTTTGTTTATTTATTTAAGCAAGGACTTAGTCTTTTACTCGGAGGCAAAGATTGGTGATGAATGTCAATTCGGTTACTTGACTAAGTCATTTTCATTAAACAACTTGATTGAAACATCATTATAGCTTTTAGATGCAAAGGTACACATTTATGATGCGTATCGATCCGGTTACTCAACTATATCATGTTTTCAACTGGCTACTAGCTCTATTTGTAACCTAAAGGTTAGCAAAATACTGATTTGATTTGTTTAACACACCTTTTTTAATTTTATTTTATTACCTACCTTGTTGTTTTAGCTACTCATTTCCATGAAAAAGACTAGTTAGGCTACTTAAGTTGAAAGGTCTCAAATTAAAATGAATGTGATAATCTAGAGGGTGCTAAACTTTCATTAAATCCTAATTAAGTTGTATATTTATCCAAAGACCCCAATTCACTAATTTTGCAAGCTAATGATTATTCACAACCTAATAGACTATTTTCAAAATTAAATAATTTCAATCCATCTAAGCCATTGACACATTTAAAAATTTCACAAAAACGCATCTTAACATCTATTAGGTTGTGGGAATGAAGGATCTCAACCCGCCATAAGTGGTGATGGTTTAGGAATTCAGGTAAATGGGCAGTTACCTAACTTCCTAAACCATCTCAGTTAACTCACTACGATCCATGCCATAATATTCAGCAATTGTCAACATTAGGTACCCTATTCATAGATTGTTGCTCCTCTTGCGCAAAGTCGCAACAATGGCATTTAGCACATGTGTGGGTGTGCACACTGAAATACTATGGTCCATGTACTATAACATAAAAAGTTTCATTGTGGAACATTTGTTGGTTTCTATTTTGTCAAAAACCAGTTGACACATAAATTTGTGTAGCAACAAGTGTTCATGGGATGTTATTATATTGTTATGAGCATTCTTAGCATGAAATTGATCGTTTCTAGTGAGTTCATTCCAATATTGAGAGGGATGAAAATCATCATTTTGATCGATGATGGAGGATTTGGGGAATCCACACATATCATACATGATTTCTACATTTAATTTATAAGCTCTTTATCTCATCCTAAACTACAATTCCTTGGGGTTCCTAGGGTCATAAGTCAGTGAAGTGAAATTGTCCAATGTGAGCTGCTAATAGATAAGAAATTGAAACCTTATAAATTAGGCCCACTGGATTATTTTATCTAAATTTTCTACTCTCTTGCGCAACTCTAGCCTATTGAGTATTTCAAAATCATAATTATTTTGGAACTACAATTTTAAAGACTGAAAACGAGTATCTTCCTCCTATGTGTAGATCAGGAAAGGCGCGTGAAAGTCTGCTGATTGGTTTCTTGTTCCACATCCCGCAATTTGATTTCATCCTAATTGTTCTCATCTAGCTGATTGTTTAATGCACAACATAATTCTTAGGAATTAAGTAGAATTTGGAAGAAAAATGGAAGTTTGAAATTTTTAGAGAGATGTGAGAGTGTTTGTAGGCTTGAAGTCTAGAGAGATAAAATGAAAATGAAAGTGAATGTAAAAGTGAAATTAGAGCTAAATATATAGGTGGTTAGAAGGGTAAAATGGTAAAATTATTTAAAAAATGCGTGCTTCCCTTAGTCTTCCTAGTCGCAGGCCAGGATTGTGGCGTTTTTCCCCATTTTTTGATTTTTCTTCTTTTGTTTTTTCCAATATTTTCAATTCACTTCTTAATTCTTTTGTGGCCCTTTTCACCTCTTTTTTACTTGCTTGCTCAAATCATCCACATTATTCTGAAATCTGATTCTGCCTTGATTTTATTTGAAAACAAAAAAATAATCCTAGCTGTAAGATTCAAACATTCTAACAAACATAAACAAGTAACTAATTTTCCATAGGTTGCCTCCCATGCCGCACTTCTTTTAATGTCAGTAGCTCGAATCTCTTTTAACTTCATGGTGGTTGGAATGAATGGTGCGATGGTAGCATCGTCATTAATCTCAAAATCTACACTTTAGCTACCATTCTACAGTTTCCACCTTCCTTGCAATTCTTTTTCCTCACCTTCTTCTTCGCAAGTGCTTCTTCTAGAATGCATTTTTAGGATCCTCGATATCTTCCCATTCTCCTCGAGGTTCAGGTTCTTTATTGTCCATTGAAGGTAAAGGAGATTCGTAGCCTTTCTTTAACACTTAGAAGGTTATTTGTCTTTTCCTATCCTCAGAGTTAATTTGCCCCCATCAACGATAATGATTGAATGAGCAGTGGGTAAAAATGATTGTCCAAGAATTATCAGGGTTTCCACATTTTCTCCAATGTACAATATGTAGAAGTCTGTGGGAAAGGTAAATTTATCAACTTTTATTTGAACATCCTTTATAATCCATTTCGGTTTGTGTATTATTCTGTCGATCGTCTTTACCAAAAACTTGGTGGGTACTAACTATCTTAACCCCAACTTTAGACTAAAGGTGTAGGGCATCATGTTTATACTTGCTCCCAAGTTTACGAATGCCCTATCTATTATGATTCTATTAATACTACAAGGAATGAAAAAATTCCCTAGGTCCACTTTCTTCTATGCGATGTTGGGGTTTTCTTTCGATGGTTGCTCCTTAACCTTCGACTTGACGGATTCCTTCAATGTAAGCTTTGTCTGTAGTTGATTTGTCACTTCCTCGACCTTCTTTTGATCAATCTCCTCTAACTTCCCTACTGTCCTCTATGCAATTAACTACCGCTGAGTAGAAAGATGGTGCAAAAGTATAGGTTGAGTTGCCTTAATTGGCTCGATCACTGGCTTACTTGAAAGGAATTCTTGACCTTCTCCTTCATCTCCTTCCTCCTTTACCATTTTAAGTTCCTCATCCTAGGTCTAACTAATAACCATGATCCATTCCTTTGCGTTAGACTCGGTGTTGTTTGGAAGAGTTCTAGCGTTCCGAGTAGACATTATCTTCACTAATTGGCCCACTTTGACTTCTAGATTGTGTATGGATGGGGCATGGTTCTTTTTTACCTACTTGAATTTGCTTTCAAGCCTTCTATTCACATTCTACATGCCTCTAATCTTATCCAATTGTGTAACTTCGATTCCATTAAGATTGCTTTATCTTACTGAAAGCCCGATTGCTCTTGAGGCTCAAACGATACTCCAGTGTTGTTCAATTAGGAGAAGTTAGGGTGGTTCTTCCACCCAGGGTTGTAGGTGTTGGAGTAAGGATTGTTTCCCCCTCCTCATCCATATTACACTCCCATATAGTTTACTTACTCCGGATCTCCTTCCTTCATCAAATAACAGTCCACAGTGTCATAGTTTATCTGGCCACAGAGGTCACACTTCAATTGTATGACCTTCACTTGGGCTGAAGATAACGGCTTCATACTGTTGAGCTGTTATGCCAAGCTGTTGATATTTGCTTGGATCTCTATCATTTGACGGGCTACGACAATTCCTTTCTGCTCTTTGGAGGTAGCAGGTTGCCTCCCCCACTCGTCCGTCGACAAACAACTATTACTTACCATATCCTTAATCAGCTCCTGTGCTTCATCAAAATTCTTCCGCATTAAGTATCCTCCTAGAGCTGCATCGATTATGCCTCTTGTCGGTGGGTTGAATCCATTGTAGAAAGTTTGCAATAGGAATTCTTTGGGTAGTTTGTGGTGTGGGCACCTCCTCTGCAAATCCTTATATCTTTCCTACGCTTTATAGATTGATTCCCCATCACCTTGTTGGAAATTGGTAATTTCCTTAATAATCTTCGTGGTCTTAGTCAATGGGAAATACTTATCCAAGAAGGCACGAACCAGTTAATCCCATGTCGTAATGTTAGCTGGGCTAAGTGAATGGTACCACGCCTTTGCTCTATCTCTAAGGGTAAAGGGAAACATTCTGATTCGAGCCACATCTTTCGACATATGATGATACCAGAAAATATCAAAGATCTCAAGGAAATTAACTATGTGGGCATTCGAGTCCTTATTATCCAATCCATAAAATTGCATAAAATTGTACATTCTGTTCAAGCATATTGAGAAGCGCGGGTTTAATCTGGAACGAGGCTACTTAAACAGGTAGCCTAGCTACTCCTTAGTTCACCACGTTGAACCCTGACCTTATGAAATCCATCAGGGTCCTCTGTTGCCATCCTTAGTTTGCTCTATGGTCCATATTTTGTTGAAACTTCTCAATCATTGTTAATTTTCTGATCTCTTCTTCTTCTTCTCACTGAGCTTTCCTAAGGGTTCGTTCTAGCCAATTAATATCTAAATATAACGTCTGTGTTGCATGATTCAAACCTCTCATGACTCTTGTGTTCATGCAAAAGCACG
Organism: Erythroxylum flavicans; assembly: GCA_027576715.1. Taxonomy (NCBI): domain Eukaryota; kingdom Viridiplantae; phylum Streptophyta; class Magnoliopsida; order Malpighiales; family Erythroxylaceae; genus Erythroxylum; species Erythroxylum flavicans. Next base: position 11,825 of record JANZXP010083217.1, read on the forward strand.
AATTCTAAAATAAAATGAAAGAAAAAAAAACCAAAAATTAAAAAACTCAACTAACGCCTTAAACTATAGAACTAACATAACGCCTCCACAGCAACAGTGCCAAAAAACTTGATTGCATGTTTATGTATGATAAGTTCTAATATTTTTTTAACCTCAATAATACTGCGAGCACATAGGTCGTTCACGTATTACCTAAAGTATCAATCCCATGAGCAGGAGTAATTTCATTCTAAAATCTAAGGCTTAACTTAATTTCACAATAATTCAAAATAAAAAAATTAACGTAGAAAATTAATCAATCAATAATCAATCTCAAGAATTAAATTCATAAATTATAAAAAAGATAGCAAATTGCATAACCCAATTAAGAATCAACCTAGGAACTACTAATTGAGAGAAAGGAGGTTTTAATCCAACCTTAATGGAAACCTAATTGATTGTGAAATTATTGAATTACTGGGTCTAAACGATCTTAGGGAGGATTACTCCCTCTCGAGTTATAATCTTTAACCCTAATTGATAAACCCTAATTTGATTATGGAATTGTAATCTCTCGATTTCCAATTGACCCAAAACCTAAATTAGTTCTAAAATTGTTAAATAACATACTGAAAACCTATACACAATCTCTTGTTACATAATTTTACCGGATTGATTTAATTCTTAATCTATAAAACTACCTAACTCTCATTATCCCAATTTGATGATTTTCACTCGGTTTACCCTCTTAGTTTACTACCAAATTATTAAAAATAGAAATTAAATTATAATAACTCAATAAAAACATGAACAATCAACTTTCATTAATATCAAAGACAAAATCTTGAAGGTGAGTATAGACATAACTCAACATTCAACAAATCGTATTGTCATCAATTATCTCAATTCTATAAATTAATAGAATTGAAAATAAATAGGAAAATATGATTGGAATGGAATAGCGGAGGCAGCGACGGCAGGACACCCCCTATTTCAGGAATTACTTCACGTGGCTTCTTCTCCATGTCTCTCTTCCTTTGATCCTTTCTCAATCTCTCGATAAAGCTCTGTCTAAGGTTTGGGATTTAGCTAATGCAAAAAACTCTCTCTTCTATTCTTTATGTTCCTTAAATACCTTGGCAGCCCTAAGGTTCATTCAGGGTCAAAACGGTCTGAAAAGTTCTTCAAAACTTGATATTTTCATCTGTTTTCACATATGCCTGACGCAGGCCATGATCATGGCCCTACCTGCCACGATCTTGGCCAGCCTCTAACCCTTTCTGTCATGATCGTAGCCTAAGTTCCATCATCATGGCCTAGATCAGACCTCTCTGACATGATTGTGACTAACGTGTCATAATCGTGGCTTGGATCATGGTGCCTCACATCTTTCTGTCACAATTGTGGCCTATTGTGCTATGACTGTGGGCTGTGATTTTGACTCGAAAGTCTCCGAAACTTCTCTATTATTTACCGTTGACTTTGAACCACTAACAAACACATCAAGGTACCTCAAAAACATAACATTTAAGCTTAAAGACTCTTCCTAAACCATAAAAACCCTTAAACACATAAACTAACACAATTAAAACCTAAATACACACTAAACACTCAAATTAATACTAAATACCTATCAAGTTGAACCCTAAAACATAATGCAAATCACAACTATCAATATAGATGTTGTAATGTTTTGTATCGACCTTTGGATCAATCTTGTAGTTTCAATTACATTGCAAGTTGAAGGGTGGATAGAAATTGTATCTCATTTTAATGTTATAGATTTTGCTAAAGTTAATAAAATTTTATTAATTTTCTAAAAAAAAGCTCTTATGACCCTCTTAACTAATCTTATATACCTTATCATCTCATGCTCTATCTAGAATATAACACATCCTTGTGTCTATCTTAGAAGAGTGACAAACATCTAAGTTCTTTGCTAACATCATAAATATGTTCCACCAAAATGCCCCCTTCATTTTATTATCCATTTTCCCTCAATACAACAAAAAATATTATCCTAAGCTGTGTGATTAGTACTCTACTATAAATCACAAATAAAATAGATCTCTGAGGGTCATTTGTGTAACTAACATATATGTAAGTACCTTAAGAAAATAATGCAAGGATGGAGCGATATGTAGATACTCTTAGTCTTAATCGAGTCATGTTTAGCATCTTCTCTTAAGATAGAATCCTAAAACCTTCTTCAGGTTAAAGGTAGTTGCTTAACAAGGAAATTAACCATATATTTCTTGTAGGACTCTTCTTATATTCATTAAAGTGTACAAAAACCACATTATATCCTAAATTCTATCATTAATAATTGTATTATTCTCTCACCTACCCTAAACTGAATCTCATCCTATTTTCCCACCTTACATAGCTAGCCATTTCAAATATAGACAAAATCACCAAATTTTACTCCATATATGAATGTTCTATTGTTATGAAGAGTGGTGTTTTTTCTTTTTGCATCATCTATAAGTTACCTATCATCCTATTCTTTAACTATTTTCTCTATCCCTAACCAACTGGTACCCCAATTGGATTCAAATGGACAAGTTTTGTGAGGGCAAATTGTTCCAAATGGGTAAATGTAATTAAAAACATTGGATGTTCATTTTAGGATAGACCCCTAGCTTTTCAGAAATTACTAGAACCACCATGATATGCTTGGACCATCCTTTTCCTTGTAGTTTTATGTGGAACTCATTCTTGTTATTTAGTGATTACCTATTAAAAAATCAACTTCAAATCTCTAAAATTGCAAAACAATTTCCAAAATATTGCAAAATTTTGCCTAACTTGATGAAGACAGAATTTTGAGTGAAGGAAGTCAGTGAATTCTAGTGAAAATGGGTTAGGTAGGTAAAAAATATGTTTGGGAAAAGTTTCCATATAGTCTCCAAGTGTGTATAAGTGAAGATATGAAAAAAAAACTTGGCAAGAATATGAAAAGTTAGGGTTCTAAGGAGGCTATGCATGAAAGAGGGATTATAAATTTCATAGGACACATTTTAAGACTCAACTGAGGATACGTATATGTCTGAAATTTTGAAAAAATAGGCATGTCCTAGGCTTTGTTTCCCTTAGTCCAATATAAAATAAAATACAAAGCCATTTATCTTTCCTGAAACATGACTCAAATATTTATAAAGATATGGGGTAGGACATAAGAGTATCCTAGAATATATTTAATATATAACTTTAATATATAAATGTTTTTGAGCAATGACTAAAAATCTCAACCGATTTAGTTGATTCAACCATGAAAACCTTGAACCACCTAACTTTCTAGTTCAATTTTCAACTTTTCGGTTCGATTTACTTTAATATCCTTTTTTGTTAAAATTTTTCAATTTTAGTAAATTACTAAGTTCTTATAAAATAAAATAAATCAATTAATTTTCATTTAACATTCTTTTTTTAATTAAACTTTAAATTATTGGAGAGGTAAGGAATCTCTTTCAATCATATTTCAAAATCTTTAATTTTAGTTAATATTTAGCTGATTTTGTAAAAGTCTAATACTAGTGGATCCTTTTAAACCTTAAACCTCCTGTCTTACTAGTTTAACTTCTGGTCCAATTTTTAAAACATTGGTTTTGAGGGTTTTTAGTAGGTCTTTTTCACCTCTTTACATAACTTGTCCCGTTTTATCCTTAAAAATAAATTTACTTCCCTTAATTCCAAAAATTAGAAAAAATCACTAATCATATTTTGAGGTGATTTTTACTTAAAAGAAATTTAAACACTTTAAACCCTAATCAAGCAAACTAATTTAAAAATACAAATAAATTATCTATAATTAAAATTTTTTGAATAAAAACCTAGTGTTTTTAAACTCTTGGTGGTTTGTCTCCCACCGTACACTTCTTAGGGGCATTTAGTTGGATTTTTTTCTTAAATTTTGAAAATTGAAGAAGTGGTAGGTATGTGGCCTCCTTTAGTAGGGGTAGTAGATGTTCCATATAAAGCCCTCTTTTATGAATCTTTGAATCACCTTTTGCCTATTTCTTCCTTATTCTCTATGGCACTTGGTCATCTTCCTTCTTTATACGTCCTTCTTTTAGAGTGCTAACCTTTTATACACTTTGTTGATTAAATTCCTACAAAGTATTGTAAGGTTTGTCATTTATGTAACTTATAAAAAAAATTCTTACCAAGAATCAATACGAATTTTATAATTTAAAGAATTTAAGATACTATCATTTTCTACAGTTCCTTCCATCATATTCTTCTCATTTTGAGGTTCTTTTCCTTTTGGTATAGAAGTGCTCTAAAGCTAATCACCTTTAGCACTTATTGTACAAATCTTTATGATTAATAAAAGGAATTTTTGTTAATTTGATGTTCATGTTCTTTAGGAATTGATAATGATCTTAAATGGAATTAATGAAGTCATTGATACATTACATAGCATGAAGGAAATCGTGATGAGATCATAATAATGAGATTCCTATCATGTGTAATTATGTTAGTATCTAAATTATCCATAGTCATAGGATTAATGAGATGGGACATTGTTAATCCAAACAGACTAATACATGTTATACTCCTTGATTGGATCAAGTAGTGGATCTTATAAGCTGTAAGCATGAGTTGTTTAGAGTTAACATGTGGATGCTTACTAAGAGTAGTAAGTACAATGGATGACCTATCATGAGACAATCATATGGATAATCTATTATAGTGTCAATGATAGTCTCATCATAGCAATGGCACAAATATCCTTAGACTTGAGGTGATCAAGGATATCTTCGATATTAATCCTATACTTTGACTCCATTCCTCATTGTCTCTCAGAGGTTGCTCATAGGGTGGTGATTGGGTATAGCTTGACGTATTTGAAGGTAATTGAGTAGCTAATACGGGATTCACTACTCCTGATAGAAGGAGATGATACCCATGACCTCTTGTCAGGGTCATTACCTGGGAAACTCTAGCAAGAGTGAAAATGTCATGAAGATAGTCTTCAATGACATATCCAATTGAATAATGAGCCTTGGGGACAAGAACTAGCATCACTTGAGCTAGATGTTATATAGTCAGACTAGTAGGAGTTGACATTTTAACCATACTCTGAACTAAGTGGGGTACAGATGGTGAAAGGATGAATTGTACAGAAACATTGTCTATGGAAGGGTTTGTAGTCAAACCACTGATTATCTAGTCAATTGGGAGTTATGATGCGTTGTTAGATACCGCTCATGACTTGCTTAAATTAAGTGTTAATTCAAGTGGCTAACATAATCAGGAACCTAGGGGGTCACATGCATTGGAGATGCGAAGAATGAGTAAAAGGGGTTAGGATAGTGATCTAAGATATGAGAGAATGTTTCAGAATTGTATCACCATATGATCATCGTAAGAAACGTTGCAAAGGAATGAAAGAAAGCAAGTGTTGTATGGCTGCTAGCATGGAAAGTTTCCAGATTTCCAGCAAATGTTTTAAGCCAAATTAAGTGGCATTCATGCCCACTTATTTCCATTATTCTTTCTTTCATGAAGGGAGTCAGAGGAGGCCAAAATTTGACAGAAACTCAGTCATTTTTGTACATAGTATTGTAAGAAAACTAATGAGAAATGCGAATAGTTCATCTTACACACGCTTATTCTCTAAACTATTCTCTCAAGAACATACATCAAAGATAGCAGTTTGTGTGTGTTCTAACCATTCTTCCTAAGAGGTTTCAGGTTTTACTCTTCATGTGGATATCATTATAAATGTCCTTCTTTGGTCGTTGTGGTTTATAACAACCCGAAGAGGTGAATCCAATGAAGAATGAAGGAGTTTGTAAGGTAAGCATCTTAAGTTCATGTTTTTTTACTACATATAATGGCACATGTTTGATTTTGTATTTTCTAGGTTTTGTTTTATTTTCACTGCATATTTTCTGATATGTAATACATATGATGCATAATTGAAAGCCAACAATGGTATCAAAGACATCTTGTGCCTATTAGATTTAATTTCTATTTCATGTGTAATAGGATTGCATGGTTGTGATAGCTATGGGTCTATTATTAGAAAATTTGAAATTAAAATTTGAAATTTTTTTTAAAGATTTTATTTCATTGATCTGCTAATGACATGTTTTTAGATTTAGTGATTGAAATTTGATTGAAATATTTATTGTCGAATTTCTAACAATACGTTGGAAAACTATTTTTTGCTGAATATATGTTACTAGTTGGCTAAACTGATGAGTCTAACATGTATTTCATGGATTTTCATTTTGGAAATTTTTTGCAAACATATTTAGAATTTGTTTACACCTCTGGAAGTATTTTAGAATATTTTAACATTGTTTAATAAATTTTTAAATAATAATCAGATTTGGTCAGTTTTAAAGAAATTGTTCGATCTAATTTTTTTGATAACTTTGTATGTTTATGGTTCAGTTCCAGCACCTTAACAAATATTTTTACGTGATAACAATATGTTATTTTGATGAATGAAGCATGACAAAATGATTTTGCTCGAATTAAGACTTCCAGGAAAAAAATTTAGATGTCAAATTTGTCATTTTTAGCATCTCAATGGTATTTCGATTTTCTTGATAAGTTTTGGATGATTCCAAAATTATTTTGATGAATTTGAAATGACCTAGAGATGCATGTAATAATGATTTGATGTTCTGGAATTTTAGAAATTAATTTTGAATTAACTTAAGTAGAATATTATTTTCTAGTAAAACTAGAAATTGGCATGATAATCAATTTTAAGGTGAATTAATTTTAAATTAATTTCTAAAATTAAGATTTTAATTTAATTTGTTTAATATTAAATTATAAACTAAGATGACATACAAGATTAAATTTAGCCAAGATAACGCTTAGGAAGAAATTCAATTCAAGAGTTGAATCAACTTCTGAAATGTAGGATCCATAATTTGTCACAACAAATTTTGATGTGTTTAATTTTATGCATTTGAGGATGCATGTTAGGAGTATGAGTGGGCTTGCATGATGGATGGTTATGGACTTAAGCCTAATATGATTGGAGTGCCCATATCATGCCACATAGTTATATTAATTATATGTGTGTGTGCGTGTGCGTGTGTGTGTGTGTGTGTGTGTGTGTATGTGTATGTGTGTGTGTGTGTGTGTGTGATATATACAAGACCATCCTAGTTAGATGAGACCTAAGTTGACACCCCTCACTTAGAATATTAAAAGTAACGCCTTTCATTAATATGGTGAGAACTAGAGTTCTTTTGGAGTTAGGGTTATCGGGCAAACTCATGCCCACTCTATATGAATATGTTCGAAATGTGGAAATAGGGTTTTTAGATTAATAGATCAATTTTAATTAGAAGCGTTGATTAGTTGGGCAAACCCAAAGTTAACGTGGACAGAGGCAAAGTTAGGTAGTGTACCTTAGATGTACATGCATCAAGAGTTGATAGCCCAATGTGCTTGCACACATCAACAATTGATAGCACTATATTCGATAATTGCATTATAAATTCAATTAGTATGACCAATACCTATCGATTGACCTAGGGTGGCTTGTTGGGCAAACCCAAGATCAATCCTAGAGATATTGATATTGACCCACTAGGAGAACCTCTATATAAGTTCTCTCATATTCATATTGAGGGTTACGGATTCAAGAGAAAATGCTGGGAGCCATAATGTATGTTAATAAAGTCCTAATTGACATATATCTATGTTCATTCTAACACCTTTTCTCTCTTTGACATAAGGTTGTAAGAATCGACAACATGACCACTAGTGTGAACCTACGCTCACTTATGAAAGCCAATAAGTTGACTGGACCTAATTTCTTAGACTAGCTTAGGAACCTAAGAATAGTTCTCATTTCAATGAAACTAGGCTACGTTTTAGAAGAACCACTTCGCGATCCCCTTGCTGCTAATGTTTATAATAGCAATTCGAAGGCATACAGAATGCATCTCGATGATAGTAAGATGGGTAGCTGCATAATGCTAGCCACTATGTAATCATAATTGCAAAAACAGCATGAGGCTATAGATGCTCAAACTATAGTCTATCATCTGAGGGAGTTGTTTGACGAGCAAGCTAGGTACAAAAGGTTCGAGACCTCGAGGTTGCTCTTTTGCTCCAAAATGGCTGAGGGGACATCTCTAATGCTATATGCACTGAAGATGAATGGCTATATTGAGAGGTTGGCCTCCTTAGGTTTCCTGATGAATATGGTTAATTCTGACTAGTTTGACTGATAGTTATTCACAATTTTTGCTTAACTATAGGATGAACCAGATAACCACCATGATTCTTGAGTTGATTAACTTGCTCAAAACAGTTGAGCCATCTGTCAGGAAGGATAGTAAGGCTATGATGTTGGTGGATTCTTCTAGTTTGAGTGGGAGGAACTAAAAGAAGAATAAGTCCATAAGGCCTAAAGGAGGTGTGGCCAAGAAGAAAGCTACGGAGACTTCCCTTAAGATGCTTACACTGTGGCAAGGATGGCCATTGGAAGAAAAATTGTAAGGCCTATCTGGAGTCACTGAAGCAAAAGAAGGCATCAAATGCCCTATTTACTTCAGGTATGTTTATTGATATTTATATTGTTTCTAATAATAACATATGGGTATTAGATACTAGTTATGGCTAGTGAAGGTAAAACCTATCTACTTTTTTTACGCTCAAAAAATTACAAGTGAATGGGTCATGACTTGTAGCAAAAAGAGAAGATATCTATCCCACAGGGATTGATGCCTAGATACCGTTTAATTTACGCTTAACTTTGTTTAGGAAACTAAATTGTAAAATGAAAATAATCTATAAAATTAAATTAAAATTAAAAGACTAATGTAAAAAATGGACAATATTGCAATTGCAGAAAATCTGAATTAAATAATCTAAATGTTAGAGATTACTTTTTCCTTATTTTGTCTCCCTCATATTTTATTGATTGAATTGTGTCTCACCCTGAATTTCTGAATGTACTAATTACCCTCTCTCAAGGTATAATTTGTGTTGTTAGATCCAGGATCTACACATTCATTTATCACATCGCATCTGGCATCTAAACTACATTATGAGAGGGAAATGTTGAAATGTGGCTTAAAGGTAAGTACATCGATAGGTAATACTACAGTGATTAGAGAAGTGTGCAAAGGATGCATGGTTCAGATTGATCAGGGAGAGTTGGAACCTAATTTGATTGTATTGCAGTTATGTGAGATAGATCTTATCTTAGGTATGGATTAGCTTATTGCACGAAGGACTATGATAAATTGCTACATTAAGGATGTGACTCTTGAATCTCTTAATCAGCCGAGAGTAATATTTTGAGGTGTTAGTCAAGCAATGCCAATCATAATGATCTCCTTATTGAGTGGTTTAAGAATGATTCGGGGTGTATGTGAGGCTTATCTTGCCTATATGACTGATACCTGAATTGAGTAGACAGTACAGGATATTCCTATTGTTAGGAATTTTTTAGATGTGTTTCCCACTAAATTATCTGGTTTACCCTTAGATAGGGAGACATAATTCAATGTCAGTTTAGTTCCAAGTACTACTCCTATTTCTATTCCTTAATATAGGATGGCATTTGTGAAACATAAGGCTCAATTGCAGGAGTTGTTGGATAAGTGTTTTATCAGATCTAGTGTGTCACCTTGGGGAGCCCTAGTTTTGTTTGTAAAGAAGGAGGATGGGACTTTTAGATTGTGTATTGACTATAGGCAGTTGAATCGGGTGACAGTGAAGAATAAGTATCCGTTACCGAGGATAATTGATTTATTTTATCAGTTATTGGGAGCTCAGGTATTTACTAAGTTGGATTTGAGATCAGGGTACTATCAGTTGAAGATAGCAGAGGTTGATGTACCAAAGAGTGCATTCAAAACTAGATATGGGCATTTTAAGTTTTTGGTGATGCCTTTTAGGTTGACAAATGCTCTGGTAGTTTTTACGACATTGATGAATAAGGTATTCCAATCTTATTTATATCATTTTGTGATTGTGTTCATCGGTGATATTTTGGAGTATTTGGAAAGCAGAGAGCAACATTCTGTACATTTGTGGTTAGTTTTATATATAATGAGAGAGAAGCAATCGTATGCCAAGTTTCATAAGTGTGAATTTTGGCTTAATCAAGTAGTATTCTTGGGTCATGTAGTATCTGGATAGGGCATACAGGTAGACCCAAAGAAAATTAAAGCAGTGATGAAGTAGGAATCCCTGAGAAATGTGTTTAAGATCCAAAGTTTTCTTAGACTAGTAAGATATTACAGGTGATTTGTCGAAGGGTTTTCATTGATCTCAGCCCCTTTAACAAAGCTTCTGAGGAAGGATGTACCATTTAGATGGAATGATGAATGCCAAAGGAGTTTTAAGGAATTAAAACATTAGTTAAGTACAACATCAGTGTTAACTATTCCATCTGCATCTGGATGATATGTTGTATATAACAATACTTTATACCATGAATTAGGATATGTTCTGATGCAGTATGGTAAAGTGATTGTATATGCTTCGAGATAATTAAGGTCTCATGAGTTTAACTATCCAGTTCATGATTTAGAACTTACTATAATGGTGTTTGCTTGAAGATTTAAAGACATTATCTGTATGGTGAAACATTTCAGATATTCATATATCAAAAAAATTTAAGATATTTATTGAGACAAAAGGAATTGAATATGAGACAAAGACGATGGATTGAATTGCTTAAGGATTATGATTACACGATAGAATATCACCCAAGTAAAGCTAATGTTATGGCTGATGCATTAAGAAGGAAATCTAAAGCAGTGTGCCTCAAGTTCAAACATCGAGGTTACCAAACCTAGTATAATTGTGAGCATTGAATATTAAACTAAATTTAGGGTAGAATGAAGTATTGACAGTTGGGTTGAAGCTTAGACCGATATTGCATGAAAGGATTAGAAAAACTCGAAGTAAGGATCTAAAAGTCATAAAGCTTGTTGAGAAGTTGAAACAGAATCTGAACTCTGAGTTTGAATTAATAAATGGTACATTGTGCTTGACACAGAGATTATGTGTACCTGATGTGGATGATTTAAGACAAGAGATTTTTAAGGATGCACATATAGCAGCTTATGTTATACATCCTGGTACTACCAAGATGTACAATACATTAAAACAACATTTTTAGTGGCCAGGGATGAAGAAGCAAGTGGTTGAATATGTGGCTAAATGTTTGACATGTCAACAGATTAAGGCAGAGCATTAAGCTCCAATTGGAAAGTTACATTCATTGTGTATTCCAGAGCGGAAATGGGAAAGGACTACTGTAGATTTTATTATTGGTTTACCGAGAACTCTGAGACAACATGATACCATATGGGTCATTGTTGATAGATTAACGAAGTTGGCCGATTTCTTACTTGTGAAACTGAATAATAAACTGGATCAGTTAGCTCGAAAGTATGTAAATGAGATATTGAGATTACATGGAGTCCTTTATTGTATTAGATAAAGACCCCATACTTACCTCGAGATTTTGAGGTAGTTTACAAATAATTCTGAGTACAAGGTTAAAGTTTAAGACAACATTTCATCCTCGAACAGATGGATAGAGTGAGAGAACTATTAAGACTATTGAGGATATGCTCAAAGCTTATGTTTTGGAGTTCTAAGGAGCATGTGATCAATATATAGCTCTTATTGAATTTGCATACAACAATCATTATCACAGTAGTACCGGCATGGTACCATATGAGGCGTTATATGGTAGAAAGTGTCATTTGCCTTTGTATTGGGATGAAGAGGGTCTAAGGATTGTTGAAGGCCCAGATTTGATTTAAGATACTATTGATAAAGATAAACTAATCCTTGGTAGAATTAAAGTGGCTTAAGATAGACAAAAGAGTTATATGGATCAACACCGGAGAGATATAGAGTACTTAGTAGGAGATAAGGTGCTTCTAAGAGTACCACCTTGGCAAGGAGTGCTGAGGTTTAGTGAAATAAGTGAAGCCATAGATGCATTGGTCTATATGAGATTATTGAGAGAATTGGACCATTGGCTTACAAGTTAGCTTTACTAACAGAAATGGCTTAGATCCATAATATTTTTCTTGTTAGTATGTTCTAGAGATATCGATCAAATTTGAACATATGTTACCAACTTATTTAGAGGAATTATTCAAGAGAAGAAGCTACATGGGAGACGGAGGAGAACATAAGGAAATAATACCTGCCACCTGTTGGATTAATCAAGTAAGAATTTCGAGAACAAAATTTCTTAGGGGTGAGAATTGTAATAGCCCGTTTTCCATACTAAGGGTTAGGGCCTTAGATCATTGTAAATAAGAAATAGAACTAAGAAATTATGAGCTACAATTCATTCACGTGCATATCATTAGCATACACACATGAATTATGATATTGTACATGTTACAAAGATTATTTATGCACTCAATTGACATATTCCAGGGTATAAAAGGTTTAAAATGATTACGATGTGAATTGTGAATTTAATGTCTTGAAATTTGGCTGATGGATTATGATTGGTGATTTATAATTAATTGTTACAATTGTGAGATTTATAAATTTATGCATATTTTTGGATTAGGAAAAATGCCAAGTGGCAAGACAAATTAACGTTTGGTAGTAGAAATAATTGTCACATGGTAGTAGAACTAAGTGACTCGTGGCATTAGGATCTAGCGACAAATGACTTAAATAATAGGGTGACAAATGAATTAGAAATTGAGAGAGAAACAGACTAGTTATTAAGAGACAATTGGAACTATAGGAAGATGACATGTGGCAAGTGATAAGGGTCACAACACTTGCCCCACATCTATCTCACGATACATACTCATATAAGACCATCTTTGTCTTTCTTTTTTGCTATAAGATCTTTTCTTCTTCTTTCTTCTCTCAACTCACGACACTCTCTGACCCCTACTCTCACAATTTTGAGTTGCCATCATTCAACACTTTGCTACTCCAAATATTTCTTTTTCTTCACCTTATTGTTGAAACCAATTTCAATTCCCAACTTTTTCTTGAAATGGTGATGATCATGTAAGCTTGGAGGGGTTAGGTTACTTCAGGATTTGAGGATCTTTTGAGCTAAACAAGTAAGTATATTTACGTTCTTCATGGCTTGTTTTAATAGAAGCATTTTAGATGATTATTTTGGGATAGATTGATGGTGTAATTAGTGTATGAAGTGTGCTTGAATGTTGATGAATAAATGTATATTTTTTTTCTATTTTTATGTAAATGATAAACAATAGATTATGAGTTGGAATAAAAATAATTTGAGTTGGGATTGAGGTGAATTTGATAAGGAATTGAAGTAAAAATGATGAAATATGCACAAGATGTTTTGATTTGGTAAGAAAGAATTAAAAATCTGGAAAAACATTGGAGGGAAAGGCTGGGAAATTCATGGATCACCTATCCCACGATTGTGGGAAGGTCAATGAAGATGAAATATTCGAATGAAACATCCTACGATCATGGGAAAGGCATTGAAAGTGAAATCTTCTCTTTTGTGTGATCTTTGAACTAACTAAGGATAAGCTACTTTACTTTGGTGCATCTACACTTGATTTAGGCTTGAAATGAATCTAGTTTGATGTTGGATTAGTTGATAAAGTGTTTGATATGTTTAGGTTATTAATTGAGATTATAACTTAAAAATAGATTATTGATATCAATGTATTTAAAATCTGGAAATTTATGAATGATATAGGAATGAAGGTGTTCTTAGGAATGCAATTGTGATCCAAAGGAATGAGTAAGGTGTATTACGTATGAATGAATGGAAATTAGGATTTCTGTGTGATTTTATAATGCTATAAAAGGATTAGTGAATGTATTATTGAGGCATTTAGAAAAATTAAGATTTCTTGATGTATAATCCTAAGTGTAAACTAAACATATTCAAGTTATAATGTGTGAATGGATATGACTTGTGATTAAGGATAAATACCTGGGAAAGTAAACTAAGCATGCATTGATCATCACATATATATATGTATGACTGAATATTTATATGATTGATCGACTTAGTAATGTGTATAAATATGTTTATTGCATGATTTAAACACACAAGTCGAATGCCAACATCCAGACCTTGCCGGTTCGTCGAGGCAATAGCTAATATGGACCTTACTGTGAGTCAACCTAAATGTTCTCACTAAGATTAATTTGTTCTGTTTAAATTTTAGCTACGGAAATGCTATTGACGTGAATGAGATAATTCGGACATTTATGGTCTGAGGAGTTTGATAAATGATATTGTATTGGAAGTGTTTCCTAATTGAATGTGATTCGGGAAAAATATAGGTACTTAACAAAATGTTGAATGCCAGACTTAGATCCGATGAATATGTGAAAATGAACGTGCATCATGAATGAAAGTGATTGACTGCATATAATAAGAAATGATGCATTTTATCATATTGATATATATGATCAGATAAAGGAGTTGTGACTAGAGTGACCAATGAAAAAGAGCTTGATGCTCATAAATGCACATAAAGAGCCACAAGCTGATATAGTGTAAATTATGTTTTATAAATGGAATAAGGAGTTAATCTTTTGACTACTTATGTTTTTTGTGATGCCATAATAAGTGAATGTCGCTACTCTAACATGCCACTTTCATAGTGTATGTTCCTGAATATCCTCTGGATGTTTGGGCATGTGCCCTGTGGTCGTGATGTGTTACAATATATGCTTTGCTAGTGACGGGACGAAGACAAAATTATCCTCATAATTAGTCTCTCACATTTACGTTCAAATGAAGACAAAAGTCTTGCTTTTTTTTAATGCTCATTTAATGGATTCCGCATTTCACCTTCCTATTGTTTCTCTTCTAATGACTCATTCTTCCACTAGCACCATGTAAAATGACCAAATTATCCTTGATGATATTTAAAAGACCAAATTGCCTTTTAAATTATATGAAAAGACCAAATTGCCCTTTATTGAATTTTGAAAAATATTTAGCAACTTTGTTACCATCGAATTGACCATAAAATACTCTAATTAGGGTCAATACTTATTGATTGGATGCTTTAAAATTTTTTGAATGGGTTTAAAATCATTAACACCCATTACTTTCCAAAAAGGGCATTTTAGTCTTAAACTTTCGAAACTTCCAAAATGCATCCTATAGGACTTATTTTCGATCTGCTTCTGTATCATTAAACTCTAATACTTATTCTAGATATTTTTCATTATCTCAAAGTTGGGTCCCACAAAAGTCACTATTTATCTAAAAATACTATTCACCGAATATAAAAATTTATATTCAATGAAAGGAAAGTTTTGGGGTTTTACAGACAGATCCATCATAATGCAAGATCAGACGTCGACATTGTTAGAATACACGATAGAGAACAATCAAGGATGTCAGGACCTGCTCCTGGACCCCGACTTCCATGCAGTATATCGCAATATGTGAGCTTATTTCCAACACCTTGACCATTATCGATTTATCTTCTTTTCTCTGATACTACAACTGTCGCATACTTATAACACATATTCATCACCCATACTCGCCTTCAAAACTCTCCTTTTTAGTTCAGCTCCGCTCTTCGACTATCCATTTATCCATTTCAACTTGAATACCT
>JANZXP010083261.1:0-27316 GCA_027576715.1 Erythroxylum flavicans
ATAATAATAATAATAATAATAATAATAATAATAATAATAATAATAATAATAATAATAATAATAATAATAATAATGACTACAGATATTAACAGTAGGGAGAAAATAAGAGGATAAGGGGTAAAAATGTAATCTGAAACTTCAATTATTAAATTGTATTGATTTAGGCAAAATTGAGCAAAATGATCTTCATCAAAGTTGTAGATCTTTCTGTTAGCTTTTTAATGAGTAGAAAGTTGTTATGAATTGAAAGTGTGTGCATTATCGCGACCTTGCCACTATTCACTAAACGTCGCGATCGTGGCGAAGCACAATCGTGACAAATTTGCTATTCACTAAATGTCACGATCACGAGGAAGCACGATCGCTACTTTCTCCTTTGTCTTTTTCCCTCACGCCAGTTACCCTTCATTCTCACACCCATGACTATTGCATTTCCTCTCCCTTCTTTTAGTTAGTTAATTCATAAGTGTATTATTTGTTTTACTCCCCCTTCTTGACTTCTCCTTATATTATTTTATTTTTATTATTATTTGTTTATTTCAAAGAGTCCCACCATTAATTCTTTTCATTTTTCTTTAT
The DNA here is from genome assembly GCA_027576715.1 of Erythroxylum flavicans. NCBI lineage: Eukaryota > Viridiplantae > Streptophyta > Magnoliopsida > Malpighiales > Erythroxylaceae > Erythroxylum > Erythroxylum flavicans. The sequence goes on from JANZXP010083261.1 coordinate 580, forward strand.
TTTATTTTATTTATTTGTGTATTTGTTTTCTCATTTTATTAATTTTTATTTCTATTATTATTAGTATTATTATTAAATTCCTTATTATTATTAATTTTCTTCTTATTATTGTTAAATTCCTTCTTATTATTATTAATTTTATTATTCTTAATAATAATAATAATTAATAAAATTTAATTAATAATAAGAATTTAATAAAAATAATAATAATAAGTATAATAATCAATTAAAAATTAATAATAATAATAATAATAATAATAAAAATAATAATAAATCAAGTTTGAAATCCCGCAGTGAAGCGGGGTCTAAGGAGGTCTGATATATGCAGCCTTATCCCTACATAGTAGAGAGGCTCTTTCCGGTAGACACATATGTAGATGTGACTATAAAAAGTGACGCAGATGAAAACTGATATGCTAAGAGTGTAGGAAAATAAAATTAAATATGTACATAAATAAATAAAAGAAAATAAAACCAAATAAAATAGCGGATATGGTGACCAAAATCGTCGTGAGTAGATACAAGTTTAAAAGAAAATTTATTAAAAATATTTATATATATATAATAAGAAAAAAATAATTAGAAATGTTGTAAAGTTCTGTTCATACATGTTATGCTGCAAACGTCTGCTCACCATTCCTAGCATTGTGCATGTCAATATTAAGTAAGGGTCATGCTGATCTGCTCTATATTTTACTAATTTTATCATATGTCCTTAAGGGGGCATATGATTAGGCAAATGATGGACTTAAACTTTGCTAATCATAATGTTGGCATGCAATTAGAAGTAAAGTAATAGTATATGCTTATGCACAAAATGAACTAGTAAGAAAAATACAAAATAAAATGCACAGTTGCATACAAGTAAAAGCCTAACTACTAACTAACAAAAGAACACGAAGAATAAACAAAAATAAAAAGGAAAGAATACATATAGAAAAATCATAGAAAGAAAGCAATTAGGTGAAGCATACCTAATCTCATTTGTATTAGGATATAAGAACCACAAATAAAGGGATCTACTTGATCATAGTCAATATAACTTGTAATCTCATTTAACCTATATGGCATCACAAAGAATATGGAAATAGCCGATATCTTCATGACTATGATATGAACCGGTAGTAGAGACGACCATTGAAAACAATAACACATTGAAAACAGCCGATATCAAACAATATAAGCAGAGACGACCATTGAAAACAAATAATCATTAGAAGCAGATATGAACCGGTAGTTGATAATCAGTAACAGATCCAATATCACAACTACACTCTAACATAGAAAATCTAATCCTCGGATTTAAAGCTAGCATCTTTCTCAAACAATAACACAAAAATCAATATGAAACACGCAAAAACAGATGCAGGACATATAAAAAATAGACAGACGCATCAAATGGATCTAGATCCAAAATGGACAACAAGGAAAACCTTCAAATAAGGAGCGTCGCTGTGAGCGCACAAATGAGGAAAATTGTCAAAGCAAAAGAAGATGACGAAAAACCCAAATCTTCATATAATGAATCAGAGATAGAAACACAGGCCAACAATTTCTACCTATAACCTAGTAAATTTCTTTAAAAATAGAAAATGTTAACACACACAAAATGCCATAAAAACATGAAGCTAGGGATGACATAAAGCAATCAAGAGATGACATTTTTGCTTTTACTTTCCTAAATCTAGCACCTTCAACTTCTCTCTTATGTCTTCCTCTTGAGCCAAAACATATGAGAAATATGACCTTTAAATCTCCCTATAAAACTTACTTAGCAGAAGAATTTCGCAGAATACAAAGTCCGATAAACAAATGAATCGATTAATAAATCAAAGGAAATAGATATCTTTTCCAGAGATCAATTTGGTCCACGAAATGCACAAAACTTACGAAGGTGAAGAGACAAAGAATCTTAGAATAAGCTATGAACTAAGTAATGGGGAAAAACAAGGGACAAAATGAAAGTACCTTCATTGTGATCTCTGGCTTCTGTGGCCAACCAAAACCCCAGAGGATTAGCGAAAATAGAGAGAACAAAACAAAGAAACCAAGCACAAATGGGAGAAGATAGCAGTGACGAGGGAGACCCTTTTGACGCTCTTCATCTTCAAGAAGCCCCTCTTCCTCTATAACGTCACACTCCTTCCACTGCTTCTGTCCCTTCCTATGATTACCGTTGGAAGCATCATTCGATGAGATCTTACGTGATCTGGGTTTTAACAGGCCAAAAAATTGACTCATCGAGGAGTCACGTGAGTGTCGATCAACTGACGAGTGAGAATGAGGCGGTGATCCCACTGGGCTAAGCACCGACATGGAATGAAAAGATGTCATTGCCTTTTCCTCATCGACACATGAACATCAAAATTCAATTGTTCATATACATATTTGCATAAAACGATGCTTATTCTCGGTACTTTTTTTGAGAGAATTTGGTCACTAGGATCTTGTTGTTTTGTGAGATCTTAATCGGAGGATTAAATACTTTCCAGTGTCAATGGACGGTAGCCTCCCACTGTACATTTCCATTGTCTGCTTCAAGTTGCCAGTTCCGGTTAACCTGGTCAGAGGTCTTCTGAACCTTTCATGATTTCATATTACAAAAGCGCTACATCTGTTTGCATTACACATTTATTCAACCTTTGAAAGGAGAATAACTATTCGAAGACATGGCCACTAATATTTGGACCTCTAGAAAACATAGCATGTAAAGCAACCACTCAAAGAACCCATCTGACGGGTTCCACGGAATGATATGGCCTTGTAAGACGTCCTGGAAATTTGCTGAGCCTGGTTGGTTAGTATAGAGCTTCCCATTTCCTGAGACAGGATCCTCTGTCCAGTTTTATGGTGTCTTATTTTGTCCCATGAATCTCAGCCATTCATTTATACGGGACCCACGTCAGACCCACATAAATAAATAGCTGAGATTTATGGGACAGAATAAGACACCATAAAACTGGACAAAGGATCCAGATTCTCATTTCCTGTGCTTATTATTCTCCAACACCCACGTGTTGCCTTCTAGCATCCTTCCTATTTGTCGTTGTCAGTAACCCTAGTCGTCGCCAATTAATAATATTTAATTTGTTTGGTTTTTACAATTAATCTAATTATAAAAGTTGAATAAAGATATTTTAAGTATAGAATAATATATCGATAACTTGAATAAATTAAACTTTTAACTAAACAAGAATTTAAAAATGTTTTAAAATGTAAAATGAATTTTAAAATTAAATCAATTATTATTCTTAATTTAACTAAGACAATCAATAAGATTAAGTTCAAGTTTAAATTTTAGATTTTTTAAATTAGACTTCATTATATTTAAATCAAACTATAATTATTTTATTAAACTCCTTTATAATTTAAAGCTATTTTCATAATTTAACGAAGAAAGGCAATTCTCAATTAAGGTTAATTATTTCAATTTAATTGAGACAAGTTAAATTGTTGTTTTATTTTCTAGGATTTTGAAAAATATTTTATTTATTAATTAAGAAATATGTTATTTCTAAAAAATTTAAGAAAATAATTTTATGATTTATTAAAGAAATATTTCTAAATAATTGATAAACTAATATCTAAAAATAAAATTGGACATTTTTAATTAAATTTAAAATTTAATTTAATTTTAAAATTTGTTCCCTTTACTATTAAAAACTAGTTTTGTAATTAAGGAAAAAATACTTCTAATTAGATTAAAAATTTTACAATTGTATTAGAATATTTTAGTTATAAAAATTTTAAGGATGAGTTTTCATAAATTATAATAATTAAGAAGAGTAATTTTTTGAATTTTATTCTAAAATAAATATCTTAAAGGCGTCAAAATAATTAGGTTACCTTTCATGAAAGGTAGTTAGAAATGTTTCTAATATGATTTTGAAATTTATTTTCAAGTTAAATTAAATTATACTTGGAATAAGAATTTAATTCATTTATGAACCGATAAGTTTAATGTAATTCAATTACCAAAAGAATTAAAATTTTTATTTTCAAATTTCAAAATTAATAACTAGAAGTAAACAAAACTTAGTATTTTATACATATAAATTGATTATGTTTACATAAGTTTCTTTTTTATTTATTTGATATATTTTGTGTGCAAATTAGATCGTATGTTTAAATGTGTAATATTTCACGTATAATTTATATATAATGAAACCATTTAAAATTAAATCCCTCATTTAAATAATAAGTACATATTTACAACATGATTTTTTTTTGAAAAAAGAATAGGAATTTTATACTATAGTTAAAACTATATCAACATTACAGAGAGTTCATGGCTTTAGGCAGAAAATCATATTTACATATGACAACGATTGCTAAGTATGGTAGTGCATCTGTGTACAAGGTAGAAAACAAAAAGTTATAGTTATAAACACTAGTTACGCTTCATCCCCACAGAAAAAGATTGTGGCAAACATTGTGAGCCAAAATGCAAGTTCTAATTTGGTTAACGATGAGCTCAACTAGCTAATATTTCTCTAGTTTCCTATCAGTGAATTGTCTTCGATTTCGTTCTCTCCAAATATGGTAAATGGTGATGGTGTAAGTTGCTTTAAAAAGAGTGGAATTAGTATAGTCATGCTTGGGGTTCCTGAAGGTCCAGTTCAATACCTACTTTCATTGATATCCACTGCTATTAATAGGTAAAGTATATAATCGTCTACTCTATATGTCCTTAGAAAAATTATATTGAAGAAAGAGATTCTCACGGTCTTCCATAGCTTGGTTACATAATAGGCATAAACCATCTTCACTACCATGCGATTGGTTCTTTGTTCTAAGTCTATTTTTAATAGCAAGTCAAGTAATAAAAGCTGCCTTAGGACAGATAATGTTTTTCCATAAGATGTTAAACCAAGGAACCACCATATTGTGATTGATGAACAACTTATAGCAAGATTGATTAGAGTAGTGGCCATTGGAATTCAAAGTCTAGATGTTGGCGTCCTTACCATGGGATGTATTCAAACAAAGGAGATGATCAACAAGACACTAAAAACCCCTGAATGTTCAATGCCAATTACCTTGAACAATTAATGAAGCATATTTGAGATGAAGTGGAATCTTGTTTCTAAGATGCTGAAGGTCATTCGATTAGATTAAAGGACTAATATTCAACTAATAATCAAACCAAATGCATGCCCTCTCCTTATTCCCAATATGATGTTTAATACAAGGATAGATACGATTATGTAGTTTTATAATTTGTTTAAGAATCTATGAGCCTTCTCTTGAAAAATTAGTTTGCTATATTTTTGTGTGCTTCAAATAAAATTCATGCACCCATTTTACCCGAAGAGCTTTCTGATTAGTAATTAATCACCATATCCTCTTACATATTAAGACATTTTGATATTAGAGATAGAAATGATACCTAGGCCTCTAATTTTCTTTGGTATGGTAACCTCACACCAGTTAAGTCTAGCTTACCAAGAATTGATCAAGCTTTTTCGATGTGTGTAAGTTTTAATTGATTAACCTCGATAATCCGCAAGAACATGAGTCATTTGTGTAGTACCTAAAGTGTCGATCCCACGTGGAGGGATAATCTAATCTTAAAATCTAAGGCTAAAATAAATCGTTGAAATTCAAAATGTAACGAAACTAAAACAATAATTCAATTCAATCAATTCAAGAATCAATCACGAAAATATTAACAATTTAGCAGTTGTAATACACACTCAAGACTCAACCTAAGGAATTATCAATTAACAAAAAGGAAATTTTACCCATCTTTAACGCTAACCTAATCGATTATGAATTACTGGATTATTAGTTCTAGATGATCTTAAGGTTGATTGCTCTCTCTCGAGTTATAACCATTACCATAATTCATAAACCCTAATCATATTATGGGAGTTGCAATTTCTCAATTAACAACCTATCCAAAACCCTAATTAGATTTGAAGTTGTTTAATAATCTATCGGAAACTTATGCAAGATCTCTTTTTGCACAATTTACTGATTTGATTTAGTTCTTGTTTCAGTAAATCGCCTAATTCTTGTTAGCCTAATTTAATTATTTTTCAGTCGATTCATCTTCTCAGTTTATTATCGAATTATACATGTCCAAAATTAAATCACAATAAATCCAAATAACACCTAAGGAATCATATTTCATTAAATTAAACCCTGAAGGTGAGTTTAGAAATAACATCAACATCCAAAAATCCTATCATCAACTGTTATTCCAATTCTATACAATAATAAAACTGAAAATAGCAGGAAATACAAAATTGAACAGATGATGGGAAACTCCTGATCTGGGAAGTATGTCAAGTAGGCTTCTTCTCCTCTTCTCTCTTCCTTCTTCTCTTTCTCTATCTCTATCTTTCGATAATTCTCTCTAGGGTTTCTTTGAAAGTGGTTGATGCAAAAAGCTCTCCTTCTTCTTCTTTGTCTTATTCTTTAAATAGCTTTTGTGTTCTGAGCAGCCATAGTATTTTTTCGAGATTCGAAAGGTCCGAAAAATCCCTCAAAACTTGACATTTTTAAGTGTTTGCATGTCTGCTCGATGCAGGCCGCAATCATGGGCCACATCCAAACCTTCTGTTATGATCGTGGCAAACAAGCCATGATCGTGGGCCATGTCCTAGACTTTTGTCAAAATCGTGGCATATGGGCCACGATCGTGGGCTAACTCGAATGCTTCTGTCATAATCGTGGGCCGCTGTTTTGGCCTTGGTGACTTTGAAACTTCTCTGTTCTTGGATGTTGACCCTGATACAATAACAAACACATCAAGGTACCTCAAAAATATAATAATTAAGCTTAAAGATTTGTACTAACCCATAAAACACTTAAAACATAAATAATTAAAAAGCTAACACAATTCTAACCTAAGCACATACCAAATGATTGAATTAACAATTAAATACATATAAAACTAAGCCCTAAAACATGATGCAATTCAAACTTATCAACATCCCCACACTTAAACGTTTGCTTATCCTCAAGCAAACAAAACAACAAATACACAAAATCACACAACACACAATGCATTATTGAGACAATGGCTTCAACTTCACGAAATAATTTAATTTCAAACATAATCATTCAAGTTATATCAAGTCATTAACAAACAAAATTCGTTTCTAGGAGATTTGAGCTAAATATACATATTAATCCATATCCAAGTGTTAAATTATTTACCCTTTTTAGTTGCACACACATAGTAATAATACTTTGGTCATTTAAACCCTATAACTACTACTAAATACATTTTCATGAAAAGTCAACCTATTACAAGTTTGGTAGGTTTTATTAGAAACATTTTTTTATTATTTGTTTTTTTATGAAAATGGGCTTAATCATTTACTTAGAGGCAAACATTGGTGATGAATGTCGATCCGGTTACTCAACTAAGTCATTTTTTTATTAAGCTGCTCAGTTGAAACGTCATTATAGCCTTTTGACACAGAGGCACACATTTGTGATGCGTGTCCATCCGATTACTTAGCTAAATCACGTTCTCAACTAGCTACTAGCTCTATTCATAACTCGAAGGCCAGTGGAATAGTAATTTATTTAAAATTAACAAACAAAAATTTTTTTATTGCCTACCTTGTTGCTTAAGCTACTTGTTTTCATGAAAAAAATACTAGCATAGCTACTTTAATCGAAAGACCTCAAATTATCAATGAATGTGACAATTTAGAGGGTGATAAACTCACTCTAAATCCTAATTAAGCTGCATATTTAGCCAAAGAACCCAATTCACTAATTTTGTGAGCTAATGATTCTTCACAACCTAATAGACTATGTTAAAGATTAAATCATCTAAGCCATTGACACATTGACACGATTCAAAAATTGCAACCTAACAACTATCATATAATATGAAAAATTCACATTCAAAGCAAAACACATAATCCTTCCCACACTTGAATAACATACAGTCCTCAATGTGAGAAGGAGACAAACAAACACACATGGAAAGAAAAGACATAAAATTAAAATAAAACCAAAAGTAAGTAAAGAATAAAGTTAAAAGAAAAGGGTTAGAACAAGGCCTCATGGTGATGGAGGCGGAGATGGTGTTGAAGGCGGCAGTTGGACTCTTTGAGCCTTAAAATAGTGATGGATACGACGTATGTCTTGGCTCTAACGTTGTTGAGTTTGGGCCATCCCCTTCATTCTTCTAGAGTTCTTCGCAAGTGTGTCTATAATTACCTTGGTGTTTGGGGAGATTATATTAAGCACTTTCTTCCAACACGGTTCTTCTGTTTCTTCTTAGCCCATAGCCCCCTCGCTGGTATATTCCTCTTCTTGATGTTGCTGAGCACTTGAATTCGCTTGACTAGTCTTGATCTTGACATGTGTCTTAGCACTAATATCCCGAAGTTTCATATTATGGGACTTTAGGATTTCAATTTGCCACAGATGATGATGGTTTATGAATTCAGGATGGTAGACTGTGAGTCCGTTGCACTCAACTACTATGTAGTCAACTATGGCTGAAACCAAGTAACCCATTCCTAAGTTATTGGTCCTCTTATGTCGAGTACCAATAATTGCATTAAAGATGTGGGTGGTTGTGCAAACTGGGATGCTGTGATCTATACACCATGACATGCAAAGTTCCTTCGTAAAACACTTGTTCGTTTCCATTTTGTTAAAAGCAATTTGACACATAAATATGTGTAGCGATAAGTGTTTGTGGCTCCTATTGATTTTGTGTGCGTTTTTATCATCGAAACACTCTAACCCAATTAGTTTAGTCCAGTAGGAGGTGACACAGAAATCATCGTGTTGATCTACTACGGAAGACTTGAAAAAACCACAAATTTCATACAGAGTCTCATAATTAAGCTCATAAGGTTGTCCTCGCAACCTAAACCACAATTCCCTAGGTTTGTTGGATTTGAACTAAAGGGATGTAAAGAATTCTAAGGTAAGTTCTTCGTAGACTAGATATTGAAATTGAATGAACTGTCCCCATTGAATTCTCTCCGCTAAATTTTCAACCTTGTCTCGCAATTCTAATCTATCTAAAGTTTCAAAATGAAAATACGTTGGAACCATAAGTTGCTTATTGCGAAGAGAATGAAAATGGGTACCTTCTTTATCTGAAAGGATAGGGAAAGGTGCTCCGTAATCAGATGCTCTATTCCTTTTCCTTTATCCCGAGACTTAGTTTCATCTCAATGATTGATCCTATTTTACTGATTGCTTAATGTGCAGCATACCGACTTGTGAGTAGGTAGAAGTTAGAAGAGTCTGGAGGTGAGAAATTTGGGTAGGGAGAAGTGAGAGTATTTGGAGTTTCTAAAATTAAAGAGATAAAGTAAAAATGAAAGTGATTGAAAAAGTGAAGTTAGAAATGAATATATAGGTGGATAAAGGGTAAAATGGTAAAAATGAATATAAAATTCATGTGCCTTTTTTTACCTTGTCGCAGGCCATGATCGTGGCCTGTAATTTTTTCACCAATTTTTAATTTTTCTTTTCTTTTGTCCTTCTTCACTTTTCCAAAATCACTTCTTAACTTTTTATGGCCCTTTTAACTCTCTTTTGCTTACTTCCTCAATCATCAAATTCATGTCGAGTCCTATGCCTTCTCGATTTTATTTGGAAACGAAATAACCTAACTATGGAATCCAACTATCTAAAAATCAAAGGAAATAACATCAAATTAATAGAACATGGGGTTATCTCCCATGCAACACTTCTTTTATTGTCTGTAGCTTGACACTCTTCTTGTGCTCAAAGTGGTTCAAATAAATTGTGTAATGGTAGCACAATCATTGATCTTATAATTTGTACATGAGCTACCATACCCTGGATTCCACTCTCCCCCTGATTCTCCTTTCTTCTCCTTTTTCTTCGCGATCGTTTCTTTCTAGATGCATTGCTAGGATCCTTAATATCTTCCCATTGTCCTCCAGGTTTGGTTTCCTTGATATTAGTTGGAGGTAAGGGAGAACCATTGTCTTTCTTCAACACTTTGAAGGTTATTTGATGTTTGCCGACTCTCAGAGTTATTTTACGCCCATCAACGTCAATTATAGAGTGGGCAGTAGCCAAGAATGGTATCATAGCACCATAGGGGTTTCAACATCTTCTCTAATATCCAATAAATAGAAGTCTGTGGGGAAGATAAATTTATCAATTTGTACTTACACATCCTTAATAATCCCCTTTAGTCGATGATCTGTTCTGTCTGCCATCTTCACTAGCATCTTTGTAGGTTCTAACTCTCCTAACCCTAATTTTTGACTAAAGGTATAGGTGATCATATTGATACTCGCTCCCAAATATGTGAATGCCCTGTCTATTTCAACTCCATTGATACTATAAGGAACGTAAAAATCCCCTGGGTCTTCTTTCTTCTATGCTATGTTAGGGTTTTCTTCTACTATGCACTCCTTAACCTTCTTCTTGTTTGATTCCTTTAGTGTGAGCTTCATTTGTAGACGCTCCGTTATGTCTTCAGCCTTGTTTAATTCAACCTCCTTAGAATTCCTCATGACCCTACTTGAAATTGACTTCCGCTGAGCTAGAATAGGGTACAAAAATTTAGGTCGAGGTTCCTCAAATTGCTCAATTATGAGCTCACTTTGAAGGAATTCCATAATTATTTATCCTTCTCCCTTAGCTTCATCTTCTTTCACATGTTCAAGTTTCTTTTCCTAGGTCTAAGTGATGGCCATGATCTGTTCCTTTAGGTTAAACTCATCATTGCTTGGAAGGGTTCCTACATTCTGAGTAGAAATTGCCTCTACTACCTACTTGGACCTCCAGATTGTGTATTGAAGAGGCATGGTTCTTGGTGACTTGCTCAAATTTGTTTTCAAGCCTCCGATATGCATCCTTCATGCCTCCAATTTTATGTAAAATCTTATCCAACTTGGATTCCATTGAGCTTGATTTATCTTGCTGGAAGCCTAGTTTTCCTTGAGGTCTGAACTGTCCTGCAGCATTGTTTATCCATGAAAAGTTAGGGTGATTCTTCCACCCAGGGTTGTAAGTGTTAAAGCAAGGATTGTTTCCTCCTCCTCGTCCATATTGAGCTCCCATATAATTCACTTGCTCTAGATCACTTTCATTTATCAAGAAATAGTTCATCATATCATGGTCTATTTGTTGAGCAGTTGAGTTAAGTTGTTGAGCATCTTTGTCATTTGATTAATAGCCACAATTTCTTATTGTTCTCAGAAAGTAGTGGTGTAACACCCTATTATTCCATGATCAAGGTTAGAACCCTAGGGTACCATACACGAGAGCTTATTGAGGATTTAGAAATACATTTCATGCATTATACGGCATAGTCATACATGTGAATAATGTTTACAATCATTACAATAATTGTACAAGCATTTCATTGATATTTTCGGGTATAAGTGATTTTATTACGATTAAAATATGAATTATGAATTATTTGTCTTGAAAATTGAATTGGTGTGTATTAGAATTGATTTAGTATTTTTTGGTGACATTTTGGAAATTTCTAAAAATTTATGGTATTTTAGACTAAGAAAAATGTAGAAATAAGAGATAAATAGAAGTGTGATATTTGGTAGCTTAGATGAAGGACAAATGGACTAATTATGGAGTGACAAATGGACCCATTAATGTGTGACATGTGGACCAATAGCTAAGAGACAAATGGTAGCTTTACATAGGGGATAAATGGTAGACATGCATTGGAGACATGTGTCAAGACACAAATGAGACACCTAAGTCACGTTTTTGGGTAAGGAAGTCATTGCGGCTCCCTTGTTGTTCACCATCGAAAACATCATCTTCCTCCTTGCTCTTCATCACTGAAACACCCAGTTGGGTATTTTTGTGTTATTGGCTTATCCACGTTACACCTTGCAAAGTCTTTAGCCATTTGAGGTATCTGTTTGTTGCTGAATCCTTGTGTTTTTCCATCCACTGAAATCTCTTATTTGCTTTCCCCATTTCTAGAATTTTGCTGAAGGATTTGAAGGTTAAAACAAGTAAGTTATGTTTTAAGTTTTATGGTAGTGTAAATGACATTTTGATGAGGTTTTCATGTTTGTAAATGGATGCATGGGTGAGTGGTGTATGTTTTCATGCTTGTGGATTGATGCATGCGTGAGTGATGTTAATGCATGCGTGATTGCTATTGGAAGAAGCAAATTGGATGATACAATTAAAGAGATGAAGGATTGTGAGAAATGGAGTGATGTCTTAAAATGAAGATGATTGAAGTAGACAAAAGTGCAAAAAAAATATGGAATTAGGTTCTAGTTTTGGGTGGTGATCATTCATGAATCTGTGAATTATGACTAGAGAATTCTGAACTAGAAATTTAGTTTTAAATGAATCGTCAACTTGAAATGATAGAGAAATGATAGAATTTCAATAATGAAGTGAGCTGAAGTATATTATATGTAGTTTTTTACTGAAATACATCTGTATTTTGGCTATAACCTGATCATTGAATATGCAAATAGAATGGATTTGATTTAAAGTAAACTAGAAATGTATGGATACATTTTTTATGAAGGAATCTAATTTGAAATATGTCCTTAAGAGTCTTTAAAATTGGCTTGAAGTTGAGAAATGTGTTCTGTCAAGGTATAAGAACAATTTATATTATTTTGATTATAATGTTTATGATATTGAACCAAAATGTTTTAATTTGATTTCATTAGAAAATTAATAAATATGGGAACATTTTATTAGAAGAAAGTATTGTCTAAAAACCTCATTTTCTATGTCATAATGGTCATACAAAACTGATCTAAAAATTTGTCCTATGAAAAACTAGAAAACTGTAGGATAAGCAGGAGAAATGTTTCTGTCACGATCATTGCTAGGGATGCCACGATCGTGGCCAGTGATTTTTTATGGAAAAGTTTTGATTATGCAAGGGTTGAACTAATTAAGGTTGAAGTAAATTATGATACTTTTGGACTTAATTGGGGCTTAAAATGAGGACATAACTTAGTGGATAAATTGCTTGATGCTATGAATGTGGTGTTATGGACTTCGTGAATAAGAATGTGTAATTGAAGACGCCTAATCAATTGAATAGAGTTTGATAAGGGGATGAAATCAAATTAGTATTTGAATTAGTGTGTAATGATGTTGTATTAAAGGTAGTGAATTATGGGAAAATTGATATGAAATTGGTGTTATGATATGTGTTGAATTCAGATGAATGGAGGAGGAAAATTACAGGGTATGATCGTGGCCCTTACCCCACAATCGTGACCTAACAGAAAATGTTTTTGTCACAATCGTGACCTTTAAAGCACGATTGTGGCCTGGCCAGAAAATGTTTCTATCAAGATCGTGGCAAGAACACCACGATCGTGGTCAGGCCTATGGAGAGAAAGAGTTGTCTTTTGAATAAAGCTTGAACCAACCAATGCTAGGGTATTTCTATATGACGTATTAAGGGTTAAATAAGAGCTTAAATGAATCTAATTGGTGTTAAATGAAAGGATTAAGGTGAGAAAGGGTTTTATGGATTAAAGAATGATTGGAAGATGTGGTAAATTGTTTATAAAGTGTATTAAAGAAACATACCCGAGAATTTGTAATTGAACATGCATAACACATGACACATACATAAATGTACTTATGACTGATTATTCATATGAAAATGTATATGAGTGACATAAAAATTTATGTGATTGCATATAGAGGCGCACATTGACCGACCGCTTCTAAACATTGTCGAGACTTCAAGGCAATAAGCTAAAGGGAGCAATAGTGAGTAACCTAAAATGGTCTCACCTTGAGTGTTTGTTTAATTCCAAATTGAATTGATATATGATGTATGTGTATTGATTTTTAGATATAAAATTTCCAAGGCCTTTGATGCATGAATAAAACATTGGAAGTGTTCCTTAAATGTGAATATCATTAAATAAATGTGTTCTCAACTTATATGTTGAATGTTAGACCAAGTCTGATGACCGATATGAATGTGAATGCAATGGACTGAATAAGATGATTGAATATGTATACTGCATCTTATTCATGAATGCATGAAATATAAAGGCAATTACGACTAGAGTCGCTGGTGAAAAAGAGCTTGAAGCTAAAAAATTTGTCGTAAGAGCCTAAGGCTCAATGTATAAAGAGCCTTGTATCTCTAATAGATAATGGATGGTATGATAAAGCCCAACATTCACAATGGATAAGGGACAATGAAAAAGGCACTCGATTATAGCAAAAAAATAAATGAATTTGAGTCTCATAAACATTGCATACACATGTGATATGAATTAATTGAATGATTGCAATGTTTTAAGGATTTTTAATGTATGAATTGTATGGTTTTTGAAATGTGACATTTATGAGTAAAATGTTTCGTGATATCACATGATGATAATTGAGATAATGTGAACTATATGAATTGTTTTGTTGCATGACAAGAGTGAACCATCGAGGATGGTTACTCAACTGAGTTCGCAAAACTCAACCAAATTGCAACATTGACATTTTCAAGTTCGAGAGAGTGACAACTTAACTTTTAAGACTGCTTAAAAGATTTTGCACTACTTTTGAATAGAGGACATGACTCAAAAATCGATTAAATGGGGCTGAAGGAATAGTTTTAATTTTGTTAATTTCTCATGTATGTAGCATATTTTGTAGACAGAGTTGTGACTCGGATAGGCTGATATGGTACAAACTTGGATGATGGATATAACACTACATTGTAAAACTATGGTTTATGAAATGAAATGAGGAAATTTTGGATTTTAGACATTGTGTTATTTATGATAATAATTATGATGCCATGCGATATAGTGAAAGTGATATAAATTAGCATGTCATTTCTATCAGGTATGTACACATACATCTGAAGGGCGTACATGTACATGAAGGATGGGGTGAGTTGTTACAGTTGGTGTTATCAGAGCATGGTTGGCATCTATAGGGATATGTAGGAATGTTAGGCATGAAATAATGTGAGAGTTTTGGATGGTATTCGAAGTTATTGTCTCTTATAGGTCATCTGCCATAGGTGATCAAGTGGAACAATCAGCTAACCTAAGATCAGAAAGAGCCAGTAGAGAGTCGTCTATATCTCGACTTGAGGGAATGCCTCCAAAAATTCTCGAGAGAAGGGAAAGGAGGTACGATAAATTGCAAAAGAAAAGAGTTGTGGACTTTTATAGAAGTACATATCCTACAGAGGCTGAGGTATGGATAGAGAGAATGGAGAGAGTTTTTGACTAGATCGATTGTGAGTCGGAAGCGAAGTTCGACTATACTATACCTTTACTATAAGGGCCAGCTTACTAGTGGTGGAAAACTGTTCCAGGCAGTACCATCAGGCCCTATAGTTTAAGATGGGAAGATTTTTTGAGAATCTTCAAAGAAAATTACATGCCCAAGATCTACATGGACCGAAAGATGAAGGAATTTCTAGATCTAATGCAGGGTAATTTGTTTGTGGCAGAGTATGAGGTTAAGTTCAATGAGCTGATGGGATATGCTACTGCCTTGATTCCTACTGAGGAAGACAAGTGTAGAAGATTTGAAGATGAACTGAACATGGAAATCTAGAAGAGGTTAGCTATTTCTAACCTGGGTAGTTTTACGGAATTACGAGCTGTCTCGATCCACATTGAGTAGTTGTATATTGAGCAGTTGTTCAAGGACAGTCAGTCTGAGTCTAAATCAAAGTCTAGATAGAAGAGGCCTAGTGAATTGCAGGGCGGTTCTGGCAAAAGGTTCAACAATTGTCAGAATTGAGCTTTCAGTCCATTGACTAGATCAAGACAGTTGAAGCTCAGATAAAGGGGTAGTTTTGTTCAATTTGGCAATAGCAGAGGTGCCTTATCGAGTTAGTTGCCAATTTTTCAGCATTGTGGGAAGAAGCACAGTGGTGACTGCTAGAAGTTGACAGGAGCCTGTCTTCGATGCGGCTCATTTGATCATTAAGCCAGAGACTGTTCTATTGTGTTTGGAGCACATTCTGGTAGGACAGGAAGTTTGGCAATAGAAACTATGATTTAGTAAAGCCGAGCCAGTGGGTCCGGACAGAGAGGCCGTGGCAAAGGAATAATGAGTTTTGGAAGTTCTATTGGTCGAATTAATGTGCGAATTAACCAACCGCAGTCTCAGTCCTGAGTTTATGCCATGACGAGACAAGAGGCTCATGAGTCTCCAGATGTCATTGCAAGTGTGTTACTTATATTTACATTTGAGGTTTATGCATTATTAGATCCTGGATTTACGCATTCTTTTATCGCACCACATATGGCATCTAGGTTGTATTGTGATAGAGAGTTATTGAGATATGGATTAGAGGTCAGTACACTGATATGTAGTACTGCCGTGATAGGGGAAGTTTGCAAAAGGTGTTTGAATCGAATTGATCATGCAGAGTTAGAGGCAGACTTGATTGTGTTACTGCTAATAGAAATAGATGTTATCTTAGGCATGGATTGACTCATTGCTCATAGGGCCATCATGAATTGTTATACTAAAGAGGTAATATTTAAATCCTCTAATCAGCCGAGAGTAGTGTTCATAGGTATTAGCTAAGTTATGTCGACCAGGCTAATTTCATTTGTAAGTGCTTTGAGGTTGATGTAAAGGGATGTGAGGCTTATTTGGCCTACATCAGTGATACCCGAACTGGTTAGGATATGTAGGACATTCCTATAATTAGGGAATTCCTGGATGTGTTTCCAATAGAGTTACCTGGCTTACCTTCAGATTGGGAAACATAATTCCCAATTGATTTAGTTCCAAGTGCTGCTCCTATATCTATTCCCCCATAAAGGATGGCACCTATGGAATTGAAGGAGTTGAAGACTAAATTACAAATCATAAGGGACAAATAACTATATGCTAAATTCAACAAATGTGAGTTTTGGTTGGATTAATTATTATTTTTGGGTCATATAGTAAGTGGGCAAGGTATTCAAGTTGATTTAAAGATGATAAAGGTAGTAATGAAATGGGAGGCTCTGAAGAATGTGTCTAAAATTTGGAGTTTCTTAGGATAACCCCGATATTACCGGAGGTTTATTAAGGGGTTTTCTTTGATCTTAGCCCCTTTGACTAAATTTCTGAGGAAGAATGTGGCCTTCAGATGGAATGATGCATGTCAGAGAAGTTTTGAGAAACTGAAACATCAGTTGACTTCAATGCCGATGTTGACTATTCCATCGGGAACTGGTGGTTATGTAGTATATAGTGATGGTTTGCTTCAAGGATTAGGATGTGTATTGATGCTATATGGCAAGGTGATAGCTTATGCATCGAGACAATTAAGGTCTCACGAGATGAACTATCCAGTACATGATTTAGAGCTTGTAGTAGTAGTAGATTCGCTTTAAAGATATGGCGACATTATTTATATGGAGAGACATTCCAGATATACACTGATCATAAGAGCTTGAGGTATTTGCTAAGTTAGAAAGAGTTAAACATGAGACAGGGAAGATGGATTGAGCTGTCAAAGGATTATGATTGTACGATTAAGTATCATCTGGGGAAAGCTAATATAATGGTTGATGCATTGAGTGGGAAGTTGAATAGCAGTGTAGCTCAGATTTAGTTATCAAGGTTACCAAGCTTGATTCAATTGAGAGCTTCGAATGTGAAGTTAAATTTAGAGTAGAATGAAGCTTTGATTGATGCACTAAAGTTGAGACCAATGTTGCATGATAGAATTAGAAAAGCTTAGAGTAAAGATCCTGAAATGGTGTAGTTGATTAAGAAAATTAAGATGAATCTAGATTTTGAATTTGAATTGAGAGATGAAACATTGTAGTTAAAACAGAAATTGTGTGTGCCTAATGTAGATGAATTAAGAAAAGAAATTCTAGAGGAAGCATATGCAACAGCTTATGCTATGCATCCTGGTACTACCAAGATGTATAATAAGCTTAAGCAACATTTCTAGTGGTCAGGGATGAAGAAACAAGTAGCAGATTATATAGCTAAGTGTTTAATTTGTCAGCAGATTAAGGCTAAACATCAGGCTCCAGTTGGGAAGCTTCATTCGTTACCTATTCCGGAGTAGAAATGGGAACAAATCACAGTGGATTTCATTATAGGATTGCCTAAGACTTTAAGGCAAAATGATGCTATATAGGTTGTAGTGGACCGACTGATTAAGTCATCCCTTTCTTACTAGTGATAGAGAATAGTTCACTAGACCAGTTGGCACGGAGATATGTGAATGAGTTAGTTAGACTATATGGGGTATTGGTGTCTATAGTATTGGACAGGGATCCTGGATTCACTTTCAGGTTTTGGAAGAGTCTACAGTCAGTTATGGGTATGAAGTTAAACTTCAAACAGATGGACAGAGTGAAAGGACAATCAAGACTATTGAGGATATGCTTAGAGCATATGTATTCGAGTTTCAAGGAGCTTGAGATTAGTATATAACTTTGATTGAATTTGCTTACAACAACCACTACCACAGTAGTATTGGAATGGCACCTTATGAGGCATTGTATAGCAGAAAATGTCGAACATCTTTAGATTAGGATGAGGAAGGTTTGAGAATGATATAAAGCCCATAATTGATACAGGATACTGTGGATAAGGTAAAACTGATCTGAAGCCAAATAAAAGCAACTCAAGATAGACAAAAGAGTTATATGGATCAGCACAGAAAGGATATGGAGTACAGTGGATGAGACAAAGTATTCCCGAGAGTCTGGCCTTGGCGAAGAGTGTTAAGATTTGGTAAGAAGGGTAAATTGAGCCCTAAATACATTGGTCCTTATAAGATCATTGAGAGGGTAGGACCATTGGCGTACAAATTAGCCTTACTGAGTGAAATGTCTCAGATACATAATGTATTCCATGTGAGTATGCTCAGGAGATATAGGTTGGACCCAATGCATGTGTTACCAGCTCAAGAAATTGAAGTTGCTAGTAATTTGAGTTATGTAGAGGAGTCGATCAAGATAGTGGGATATCAGACAAAACAATTGAAATTTTGTAGAAAAATCACTTGAGTGAAGAAGCAACTCGGGAAATAAAGGAGCACATGAGGAAGAAATATCCCCACCTGTTTCATCAATCAGGTAAGAATTTTGAGGACTAAATTTCTTAAGAAGGGGAAAATTGTAACATCCCATTATTCCATGATTAGGGTTAGAACCCAAGGATACCATACATGAGAGCTTATTGAGAATTTATAAATACATTTCATGCATCATATGGCATACTCATACATGTGAATAATGTTGAAAATCATTAAAATAATTGTACATGCATTTCATTGACATTTTCCAGGTATAAGTGATTTTAACGCGATTAAAATGTGAATTGCGAATTATTTGCCATGAAAATTGAATTGGTGTGTATTAGAATTGATTTAGTATTTTTGGCGACATTTCAGAAATTTCTGAAAAGTTGGGGTATTTTAAACTAGGAAAAATGTATAAATAAGAGACAAATGAAAGTGTGACATTTGGTAGCTTAGGTGAAGGAAAATTTGACTAATTATGGAGTGACAAATGGACCTATTAATGTGTGACATGTGGATCAATGGCTAAGAGACAAATGGTAGCTTTACATAGATGACAGATGGTAGACATGCATTGGAGACATGTGTCAAGACACCAATGAGACACTTAAGTCACGTTTTTGGGTAAGGAAGTTTTCGTATCTCCCTTTGTTCACCACTGAAAATATCATCTTTCTTCTTGCTCTTCATCACCGAAACACCTAGCTAGGAAATTTTTATGTTATTAGCTTATCCATGTTACACCTTGTAAAGTCTTCATCCATTTAATGTTTTTGATTGTTACTGAATCCCTATGTTTTTCCATCCATTTAAATCCCTTATTTGCTCTCCCCATTTCTGGAATTTTGTAGAAGGATTTGAAGGTTAAAACAAGTAAGTTATGCTTTAAGTTTTATGGTAGTGTAAATGACATTTTGATGAGGTTTTCATTTTTGTAATTGGATGTATGCATGCGTGGTGTATGTTTTCATACTTGTGGATTGATGCATGGGTGAGTGATGTTAATGCACGCGTGAGTGATGTTAGGAGAAGCAAATTGGGTGATACAAATAAAGAGATGAAGGGTTGTGAGAAATGGAGTGATGTCTTAAAATGAAGATGATTAAAGTAGACAAAAGTGCAGAAAAATATGGAATTAGGTTCTGGTTTTAGGTGGTGATCATTCATGAATTTCTGAATTGTGACTAGATAATTTTTAATTGGAAATTTAGGTTTAAATGAATCGTCAACTTGAAATGATAGAGAAATGATAGAATTTGGGCAATGACTGTGCTAGAGTATATTATTTGCATTGTTTTACTAAACATACATCTATATTTTGGCTATAACTTGATCTTTGAAAATCCAAATCAGATGAATTTTGACATAGAGTAGACTAGAATCATATAGCTACATTTTTTATGAAGGAATAGAATTTGAAATATGTCCTTAAGAGTCTTACAAATTGGCTTGAAATTGAAAACTGTGTTCTGTCGAGGTATGAGAATAGTCTGTAGTATTTTGATTATAACGTGCATGATACTAAACCAAAATGTATTAATTCAATGTCATTAGAAAATTAATACATATAGGAACATTTTATTAGAAGAAAGTATTGTCTAAAAACCTCATTTTCTAGTTCATAATGGTCATACAAAATTGACCTAAAAATTTATCTTGAGAAAAACTGGAAAACTGCAGGATAAGTGGGAAAAATGTTTCTATCACGATTGTGGCATCCTTTTTTATGGAAAAGTTTTAATTATGCAAGGTTTGAACCAATTAAGGATGAAGTATATAATTATGATAGTTTTGGACTTAATTTAGGCTTAACATGAGGACATAACTTACTGGATAAATTGCTTAATGCTATGAATGTGATGTTATGGATTTTGTGAATGATAATGTGTAATTGAAGATGCCTAATCAATTGAATAGAGTTTGATAAGGGGATGCAATCAAATTGGTATTTAAATTAGTGTGTAATGATGTTGTATTAGAGCTAGTGAATTATGATGATTTGTGTTGAATTCGGATGAATGGAGGAGGAAAATTGCAAAGCACGATCGTGGCCCTCAACCCATGATCGTGACTTAATAGAAAATTTTTCTGTCACAATCATGACCCTTACAGCACAATTGTGGCCTAGCCAGAAAAAAGTTTCTACCATGATCATGGCAGGAACACCATGATCGTGGTCAGGCTATAGAGAAAAAGAGTTGTTTTTTGAATAAAGCTTGAACCAACTAATGCTAGGGTATTTCTATATGAGGTATTAAGGTTTAAATAAGAGCTTAAACGAATCTAGATGGAGTTGAATGAAAGGATTAAGGCGAGAAAAGGGTTTTATGGATTAAAGAATGATTGGAAGGTGTGGTAAATTGTTTATACAGTGAAATTGAAGAAACATACTTGAGAATTTGTCATTAAACATGCATAACGCATAACACATACATAAATGTACTTATGACTGATTATTCACATGAAAATGCACATGAGTGACATATCAATGTATGTGATTGCATATAGAGGAGCATGTTGACTGACCACTTCCAAACATTGCCCAGACTTCAAGGCAATAAACTAAAGGGAGCAATAATGAGTAACCTAATATGGTCTCACCTTAAGTGTTTGTTTAATTCTAAAATGAATTGATATATGATGTATGTGTACTGATTTCTAGATATAAAATGTCCGAAGCATTTGATGCATGAATAAAACATTGGAAGTGTTCCTTGATTGTGAATATGATTAAATAAATATGTTCTCAACTTCTATGTTGAATGCCAGACCAAGTTCGATGACCAATATGAATAAAAATGCAATGGACTGAATAAGATGATTGAATATGTATAATGCATCTTATTCATGAATGCATGAAATATAAAGGTAATAATGAATAGAGTCGCTGGTGAAAAAGAGCTTGAAACTCAGAAATTTGTGGAGTTTAAGGCTCAATGTATAAAGAGCCTTATATCCCCAATAGATAAGGGACAGTATGATAGAGTCTAGTATCCACAACGAATACGGGATAATGAAAAAGGCACTCAGTTATAACAATGAAATAAATGAATTCGAGTATCATAAACATTGCATACGCATGTGATTTGATTTAATTGAATGATTGCAATGTTTTGAGGATTTTAAGTGTATGAAATTATGGTTTTTGGAATGTGACATTTATGAGTAAAATGTTTCATGATATCACATGATGATAATTGAGATAATGTGAACTATATGAATTGTTGTGTTGCATGACAAGAGTGAACCATCAAGGATGGTAACCAACTGAGTTCGAAAACTCAACTAAATTGCAACATTGACATTTTCAGGTTCGAGAGAGCGACAACTTAACTTCTAAGACTACTTAGAAGAGATTTTGTACTACTTTTAGATAGAGGACATGACTTAAAGGTCGGTCAGATAGGACTAAAGGAATAGTTTTAATTTTTTTAATTCCTTATATATGTAGCATATTTTTTAGACAGAGCTGTGACTGATAGGCTGATATCGTATAAACTTGGATGATGGATATAATGCTACATTATAAAGCTATGGTTTATGAAATAAAATGTGGAAATTTTGGATTTTAAACATTGTGTTATTTATGATAATAATTATAATGTCATGCGATATAGTGAAAGTGATATAAATTAGCATGCCATTTCTGTCGAGCATGTGCACGTACATCTGAAGGGCGTACGTGTATAAGTCGGATGGGGTGGGGTGGTACAAGTGGTTTGTCTACTCCGCTCATTCATCCATAAGTAGTTATTACTCGTCATCTCCTCTATCAGCTCTTCTGCTTCATCTACCATCTTTCTTATTAATGATCCTCCTAAAGCTACATCAATTGTGCCTCTCGTATATAGGGTTACTCCATTATAGAATGTCTGTAACAAGAATTTCTTAGGTAAATTATATTGTGGGCATTTCTATTACAAATCCTTGTATCTTTCCGACGCTTCATAGATCGATTCCCTATCACTTTCCTAGAAGTTAGTAATCTATTTAATGATCTTCGCGATCTTAGCAAGGGGAAAATACTTATATAGAAAGGCACGAACTAACTGATCCCAAATTGTGACATTGGCTGGGTTGAGGGAATGATACTAAGCCTTTACTCTATCTCTAAGGATAAAATGGAAAAGCCTAATTCTAATCGCATCTTTTGATATGTGATGGTACCAAAAAGTATCACAGGTTTTAAAGAATTTCACTATATGTGCATTAGGATCTTCATTTTTGAGTCCGTAAAACTGCACATTCTGTTGAGCATGTTTAGGAGGGCTAGTTTAATTTCAAAAGATACTACTTGTATGGGTGGCCTAGCTACTCCTTTGCTAGCCGCATTGAACCTAGTCTCATGAAGTCTATAAGGATTTGTTATTGACGTCCTTGGTTTACTCTGTGGTTCAAATCTTGTTGAAATTCCTCATCCATTGTTGCTTTCACGATTTCCTCTTCTTCTTTATACCAAGCTTTCCTAAGGGATCCTTCTAATTGAGTTATATCTAAATTTAAGGTTTTAGCTGCACGACTCGATCTTCTTGTGACTCTTGTGTTCATGTAAGAGCAGGATTTCAGAAATAGCAAGAAAGAAAGAAAGAAAACAAAAACTAATTAAACGCCTTAAATTAAAGAATTAAACGAATCGTCTCCCCGATAATGATGACAAAAACTTGGACGGGCTTTTTCGATGTATGTAAGTTTTAATTGATTAATCTCAATAATCTGCAAGTGCATGGATCATTCACGTAGTACCTAAAGTGTCAATCCCATGAGGAGGGATAATCTAATCCTAAAATCTAAGGTCAAAATAAATCGGAGTAATTTAAAATATAACAAAACTAAAACAAGAATTAAATTCAATCAATTAAATCAATTCAAGAATCAATCCTAAAAATATGAATAATTTAACAGTTGCAACACACTCTGAAGATTCAACCTAATGAATTACCAATTGAGAGAAAGGGAATTTTATCTATCTTTAACGCTAACTTAATCGATTATGAATTACTGGATTATTAGTTCTAGATGGCCCTAAGGTTGATTACTCCATCTCGAGTTATAACCATAACCCTGACTCATAAACCTTAATCAGATTATGGGAGTTGCAATTTCTCAATTAACAACTTATCCAAAACACTAGTTAGATATGAAGTTGTCTAATAAACTATCGGAAACCTATGCAAGATCTCTCTTCAAACAATTTACCAATTTGATTTAGTTCTTGTTCTATTAAATCTCTCGACTCTCGTTAGCCCAATTTAATTATTTTTCACTCTATTCACCCTCTCAGTTTATTATCGAATTATGTAGATCTATAATTAAATCACAATAAATGCAAATAACACATGAGGAATCAGATTTCATTAAATCAAAGATAAAACCCCAAAGGTGAGTTTAGAAGCAACATCAACATCCAAAAATCCTATCATGAACTATGTTTCCAATTCTATACAATAATAAAACTAAAAATAGCAGGAAATATGAAATTGAATGGACAGCGGAAGCTAGCAACGTTAGGAAACTAATGATCTGGGAAGCACGTCGAGCCAACTTCGTCTCCTTTTCTCTCTTCCTTCTTCTCTTTCTTCATCTCTAGATAATTCTTTCTAGGGTTTCTCTAAAAGTGGCTGATGTAAAAGCTTTCCTTTTTCTTGTTTATCTTATTCTTTAAATACTTTTATGTTCTGAGCAGCCCTAGGATTTTTTCGAGATCCGAAAGGTCTAAAAAATCCCTCAAAACTTGACATTTTTGAGTGTCTGCATGTCTACTTAATGTAGGCCGCAATCGTGAGCCACATTCAAGCCTTCTGTTACGATCGTGGCAAGCAGGCTATGATTATGGGCCATGTCCTGGACTTCTGTCAAAATCGCGGCATATGGGCCACGATCATGGGCTAAATCCAATGCTTTTGTCACGATCATAGCCTGTTGTGCCACAATCGTTGGTCGTTTTTCGGCCTTGGTGTCTTTGAAACTTCTCCTTTCTTCAATGTTGACCCCGAAACACTAACAAACACATCAAGATACCTAAAAAATATAACAATTAAGGTCAGAGACCCATAAAACACTTAAAACATAAATAATTAAAAAACTAACACATTTCTAGCCTAAACATATACTAAATGATCGAATTAATAATTAAATGCATACCAAACTAAGCCCTAAAACACAATGCAATTCAGACTTACCAGGAATCATCAAGTCTACCACTCCATAAGAAAGTTTTCATGACTCTATCCATCTCTTTAATGACCCCTTTTGGAAGAGCAATATGGGAAGTCCAGTGGATGTGTATACTTGAGAGAACTAAAATGATGAGTGTAAGTTTGCTTGTATAGGATAAGAACTGATCCTGCCATACTAGAACCTTAGATTTTAGTCTTTCAATTAAAGGTAAACAGTTAGCATATTTTGTTTTAGAACAAGTAATAGGAATACCCAAGTAGAAAAGGGAAGGGATGCATATTTAGTCTAGTGAGATCTTGTATAACAGTTACGTCTCTCGTATCAGCTGAGAAACAGGTAAATTTAACTCTTAGCAGGGTTAAGTTTCAAACCTGACCAGCTAGCAAACAAGTCCAACATTTCAATAAACATGGTGACAGAATGAGGATCAGCTCCATACATCAAGATCAAGTCATCCACATATATGAGACGTGTCAAATTGATAGGTTGACATTAAGAGTGAAACTTAAAGTTACCATTATAAAGGAGAATTTTGTTTAAGAGCCGTAAGAGTCCTTCTATGGTAAAGGTGAACAGATAAGGGGATAAATGATCCCCTTGTCTGATTCCCGTAGATGTTCTAAAAACCTTTGAATGTACACCATTAACAAGCACATTGAAAGTAGGAGATTGAATGTAAGTAAGTGTCCCCTTTATGAATTGAGTAAGCAAATATAGTGCTTGAAGATAGAACCAAATATATTGCCAGCTGATAGTGTCAAAGGCCTTGAAGAAGTCAATTTTGATTAAGCAACTATTGATCCTTTTTCCCAAAGTATAATCCTTCAATAACTCTTTAATCAATGGTACATTATCACCAAGATATTTGTCAAAGAGAAAAGCACTTTGAACAAGATTAATTATTCAAGAAATTGCCAATTTAAGTCTTTCGGCAAGAAATTGCCAATTTAAGTCTTTCAGCAAGAATTTTAGAAATAAGTTTTTAAACAACATTATAATAGGAGATAGGCTTGAAGTTATTAAGTCAAGAGGACTTTACGATAATTAATTTTGATGACAATCAAATAATAATAATGTTAGAAACAAATGAACATTTTTAACAAGCATGTTAAGTGTGCAGACGCAGATGTAGATGCAAAGTCAATATAGACGCAGACGCAGACGCAGACGCAGACGCAAAGTCAATATAGACACAGACACAGACGTAGACGCAAAGCCAATATAGACGTAGACGCAGATGCAGACGCAAAGACAACACAGATGCAAAAAAGATATAGATAATACCACGAAGATACATTAGCACGATAGAACAGTTATTTGGTCAGAGTTAGTTACAGAACTCAATTAAATGACAGTTATCAAGAATCAAGAAGCGGTTATCAAGAATCAAGAAGCAGTTAGAGATGAAGGTTATAAATATTAGTCGTAGTCGAAGATGCTACATTCTTAGAGAAAATCGTAGACAAGTTAGAAAGCTAAAAATTTGAGAGAAAATTCGTACAGTGCTTACTTATAATAGAGCTAACATTATTGTAACAAAAGCTCACAATCTTTTTCTAGTAAGAGAAAGAAAAGGCTGATAGCCTGGAGAGGCTAAGATAGTGAAAG
>JANZXP010083375.1:0-27200 GCA_027576715.1 Erythroxylum flavicans
AATGTGCTTAATTATGCTTTGAAATGTGTAAGTATTGGATCAAAGGCATTAAATGCCTTGGAAAATGCAAAAGAAAGTTTATGTGAATAATAAGGGAAGTAACTGTGTGAGAAGCTTCATAGTCAAATCCTATAACTTAAAATTTGTGATATTGTGTTTTATACACTTATGTGAAGGTGTATAAATATGAGATATATGTTTTAGTAGTAAATACATTGCATTTATATGTATAAAAGCTCCAGAGCTGTAGATCAAGAAGCTCGTACAGAGGATTAGTGAAGCCAAAGGAGTGTACATCTTCTTTTGAGGTGAGTTGGGGAAAAAATGTCTCTCAAATGGGACTAAGACAACCCAAGACATGCATGATGACTTGTATGTGAATTTTAAACCTAGGTAATGCATAATAGAATTTATCTCCAAATAGATGGTAATATACTTGTGTATTTAATAAATAACATTGTTTTAAATAACTCTTTGCACTTGGAGTGCAACTGATGTTTTTATTACGTATTTTGAGAAATGACATTATTTTCACCAAACTTGCACATGAAGTGTAAATAATAATGTTTTATTTTCTGAAAACGACATTTTTGAACCACTTTGCACTTGGAGGGCAAAAGATGATTTTATTGCATGAAAGAATGTTTTAAAACTTACATATGTATAACCAGGTCATGTATACTGCATGCATGTATTCTCTTTTGGCTTAGAGCTATGGCACAATTCCATTTTATCGGTTGGATCGATAAATAAAGGCATAACGCCTTACTTGATTTTAGTATTCAATATTTGTATATGATTTTTTTGTGATAGGTGAGGAAACGATTGGTCAATCGTGTGCTGGGCACAACAGATTAAGCGACCCCTGTACCTTTGACATTGGTACATAAAAGTCTAGTCCTTGTAATGACACCATTCTACAGGACTCGCGGGTGATTACACACCTAGAGGTCTAGTCACTGACGAGGTCATCACCTAAGGTCATGATGCTCTTGTCAACTGCAGTCTGGACTCACCACAGATGAAAGTCGAGCCAATACCGGGATTTGGTGGGTGTGCACACTAGTTTGGCCGACTAGTGGTGACACACATAATTGTTTTGGTTTATTATGAGATTTGGCTTCCTAACGAGATTTGATTTTTACATATGATGCTTTTATGCTCAAGTGTACTGGAACTGGAACCTATGTTCACTGAAATAGTGATAAATAGGCTAGGCCTAGGTGGTTCCTAACTAGTATGACATTAGTCATAGACTAGGTCTATGTGTTTTTATGTCATGCTTATTCACTTCATAGGTAGTTATGTGCAGGTTAGATGTATAAAACTGTTCCTAGGTTATTTTGACCGTTTTAGTGTGTATCAGGTTTTATTTGTGATACATGTTTCTTCTACTCACTTAGTACATAGTGTACTCACCCCCTCCGCTTCCTAACCATGTAGGTTAATTTGGTGAGCTTGAAGCTCTGAGTGATTCATGCGGTCTTTTGACATATTCGGGACATTACCGCACGTGGGTAGTCTCTATTTTGTTCTTTTGTTATATAGTGGCTCATGATTATGTTGATATGCTTTATAATTTTGTAAATTAACCCCTGTCCATCTTATGGTTTATAACTGACTTTATGTGTGAACATTTAGTACTGTTGTTGAGATTGCTCTTGAGTGGACTTCGAAGTCCAGAAGTTGTGGTAAAGTTTTAATGTGAATATAGAAGCGTATTTGAAACTGATTTACAAGTATTTTTTATTTTGGGATTTCCAAATTACAGCCGTTGTGCAATCAAATTTTTTTTTAAAAAATGTCCAGTTTGCTTTACATAGTCGGGTTAAGGGTATCGTAAGTATCCTTAACCTGGATATGCAGTGGTTGTTATGTGCCCGATGTGGTTCCAAGTCGTGACAATCTATATGAAAGAAACAATAGATAAAAGTATTTAATTTATAGCATTTACCATCTAACCATAAACATTGAATGTTTTTTTTTTCAATAAGAGGTATAATTATAGTTAAATCATATTGCTACATTTTAAACTTATTTTGATGCTTCATTCCCATATGTATATTTTAAATTATGGATTGTAATATAATCACAAGTTTAGTTCAATATTTCTATATTATATTATTCATAAATAAACAAATAATTTAGGACTTATAACTATGATGCAATATATAATAATTTCAAAAATATTTATATGATAATTTTCAAAATAAATTTGGATTTTTTCATTTAGTTAAGCTTTAGTGTTAATGCAAATTTAAACTTATAAAACAACAAAATACTTTTTTCTTTAAAGAGACATCTTATATATGTTCTAAAGATGGAAAAAAGCTTCCATTTTCTCACTAAATACATGAGATAAGTTCACCTAGATTATAACAATTAAGCATGTAAACAATCCCAACATTATCAAACTATTGGTATTCATCTCTTTCACCTTATGAGCTTATACAAATACAACATTTACAATATTTAACTCATTCAACTACTATTTTCTATATCACCTTACCTTTGTCAACAATCTTAAATTTTAAACTTGAAATTTGCTGAGTTATCACAACATTCACCTCTTTGTTTCCTTTCAGTACTACTTTCAAATTCTCAATTTCTTTATCAAGCTTTAAAAGTCCCAACTTGGTCTTTCATATTTACTTTTGTATGCATGCATTCAAACTAACAATAATCATGTTTGGTCTAATTGGGTTGGCAGATTAAACTAAATCTACTGTTTTCGAAAATGCTCCTCATCCAGCGACTGAGAAATTAAGAGACAAAAAGATGATTGTGCTCAAAATTTATTACAAATTACTCAAGCTATCATCTTTTATTATTACTTTGGCTATGAGTGGAGAGAAAGAGAAATAGAGATAAAGATAGAGATAAAGATAAAGACAGAGATAGATAAGCATAAAATGTGAATTCAATTTACTCGAAGTCAAAAAAATACTCTAATTTATTCCAAAAACTAAACCAAGTTGGACTTTTTTTAATAAAATTTTGCACTTCATATCAGTATCGTTATTTTTAAAAATTATTCCATTTTTAATTAAATAAAATAAGTATCATTGGATTTGGTATTGTACAATACAAAAACCACCACCAAATTTTTTCATACTAACCAAAATTTTCTACAATGTTAGATTCGAAGATTGGGCTAGGCAGGAAAGTTTTAAGTTGCATTCATTGTGCTTATTAATACTTGAATTAAATTTTGTAATTAAGAAGAATTAAATCATTAAATTAGAAAAATTTTAAACATAAAAATTTTCTTAAAATAGTTATTATGTCTAAAAACTATTTTAATGTTAATTTTAATAGGTATATTAAAAATCTTTTTTTAGTCTTAGTTATAAGATAAGAATAATTTTATTAAGGGGCTGCATTTTCATATAATTAAAAATAAGTTTTACGCTCATTAACTACTATATTTTTTTAGTTTAGTTTCTAACGTTAATTTAAATAATTATTTTTTATTTTTAACATAGGCAAATAGGTTTTAATTTATTTAATTTTGACTAATTGACTAAAATAAATTGAAACGTAAGCATAAAATTGAGATTGAACCAATAGTTTCCAATTCCAGTTCAACAGTGTAATTATTTTCCAGGAATACATTCATAATGAAAGAAAAATGAACTTTAAAAAGATTTCAATTGCTTGTTTTAAAGGTATACCAAGAAAAATCAAATGACATTCATTAAATTCATTTACTAATCTTAAAAATTCAATCAATTGTTATCGATTAGCAACATTTAAGCAAACAAGTCGATGTTACATTCCTTGTGTAGAGCTTTTTTTTTGCCTATCCCAAAACCACTATACTATAAAATGAATTATAAGATTATTTTCAAACAATAAACTAATGTTTCCACATAAAATTCAGAAACTATTAGTTATAAGTTATTAGTCTATATGAAAGTTAATTTTTTCAGAAAATATTAATATAATAAATTAAATCCAGATAAGTTGATACCAAATAATAGATAAAGAGTATATAACAATAAATATATGCAAGGAACATTGCATGACTTCCTATCTAGCAAGAGAACTATGGATGAATGAATTATTGAATGATAATGAAAAACGGTGTTTTAATACATTTTGGACGAATCAAAATATATTTTGTCAATTATACATGGTTTTGGAAAACAATTATGGTTTTAGCAGGTTGGGAGGGATTAGCACATAAGTCTCATATTTTTCTTAAAACAATCGGTAATCTGAGACTTAAATTTTCAAAACCACCGACACGTAAATTTAAGATTTGTAGGAATTGCTATTCATGATTTAGACTTTTTATGATATCATTCATATTAAATATGACAAAGCTTATCCAGAAAGAGAAGGATATTTGACACCTTACCTAAAGACAAGATATCATCAATCGTAGTTTCGTGGGGCAAATCCAAGAAAATCTCGAGAAGTTTTTAATCAAGCTCATTCATCATTGAGAAGTTGTATTGAGAAGGCTTTTGATGTTCTTAAGGCTCAATAGAAGATATTGGAGAAAATGCCTAAGTATTCATTGATTGATCAAAATAGAATGATTTGAGTAGCTTTTGAGTTTTATAACTATATTAGAATAAGCAAAATTGGTGACCCAACTTTTAATATCATTGTTCAAGATCTTGAATTTATACCTCCAGATATATTTGAAGATGTTGAAGTTAACTCTACACAAGAAGCCATTGAAGAATTGAGAAATCAGGAGATTACAATTATTTGTGATAATATTGTTTTTAGTTTAATGGCAGTTAGATGTCGTTCTTAGATTATTGTAAACCTTTGCTTTAAATGATGGTAAGATATAATACTTATGTCTTTATAAATATTTTTTAAGTCATGCCTTCATAAATCATTTTACACATAAACAACTAATACCAAACAGTCAATTTTACTAAATATCTTTAAATAAATAGCTGATGTTATCCACTAGTTAAATCAACCATATTAATCTGCTGTCAGCTAATCATTGATAGAATCAGCTAACAGCTAATGTAATCTGTTGATTGCCTAACAAGGAATAAAACTTGCAAGTACTATTTTTTAGTGTAGTTTGATTGAAATTTATAGTTAATATTCTTTATATGCACATTAGATACGTGGCTTGTGCATAAAAGATATTATTCATCTGTTTTTGTCCTTTGAGATACTTGAAATTTCATAAGGATCTTTATGGATTTGCCTACTTTGAGCTGATTTTCCCACCTTGCATACTCTTTATATTGTTTATCTAACTAGATACAGTAGCTTAGTGCATATTGAAGGGTACTTAAGGAGTCATAAAAGTTACCAAGTACCAAATGTATTTGAATGATTATGATCTTTGGACAACTACTACTGATTTTTTTTCTATTTGATTCCCTCACTGTTAGGCTTTAAATGAATAAGAACTTGTTACTATTTTAGTGGTAGCTGGTAGAGGTTTTCGATAAACAATTGAAAATTAAATATATGAAGAGGATAGTATCAAACTATATTCAATTTAAGTATTAACTAGAAAATTATAACACTAAGATATTAGATTTTTTAATAATAAAATCAAGGTTTTAAAAATCAGACTGGACTGACAGGTCAAACCAGAAAAATTTTGAGCCGACCAGTGGTCCAATTTGGTTTCACCTAATAACCTTTATGTATAAAAACCAATCGATTTATTAATGAACTGGCCATTTTTTTATCGAACCAGTCCAACCGGTCTGTCACTGTATAGAACTACGATTTTGGGTTGCTCAATTTCCACTTATTCGCCTTAAAAAGCTCTAAATCTTTCATTAGAGAAACAGAGGATGAAATATGGGTTTCGATTTTGAGTTAAACAAACTAAGAGAGAAAGCTAAAAATGTGAGGTTTGAGTACAACAGCTGCCGCCATTGAAGCTTCTCTTGGAAATTGATGATCCTTCAGACATTGAAACTTCCCTTAGAAAGTACGGAGAGCTAGTCCATCCGGATAAGATGAGTGTACTTTATAGGTATGTTACCAAATCGTTTCTTGTGTGCTTTTCGCTGTAGAATTCTTAACTCGCTCGATCTAAATAAAATAAGAATTTCACAAATTTACTGATATCTTGAACAAAAGGAAGGGTGCCTGTCTTCTGAAGTTAATGGGGGAGAAAGAGCAAGAAAGCGCACAATGGCTAAATCAAAGGTAAAATCTATCTTCTTCTTTCTTTGTTTCAATTTAATTCTAACACCCTCTCCTTAGATCTGCTTTACTCTTCTGCCAAGGATCTGGAATTTCTCAAAGCTAGCTGCTTTAGTACATTCATGCTCTTTCTTGCCTTCCATGGTTTTTTGGAATCAAACAACATCTAATTGGAAGTTTCTATGTTGATAATTGATTTTTTATAAAAATAGATGGGATCTGTGGAATTTATGGTCATGTACAGTTGATTCTGCTTTAGTGTTAGCCAAAAACCAACTATTATTCACCCTTCCCTATTTTTGAACCATTGTTCTTGTTCATTTGCTCCTTTTTGTAAATGTGGCACTTAAAAAGAACTATTAATTTACTAATATGGCAAGTGCCTAGTCGTAGCTAGTCTTTGATCTTGTATTATTCCAATAAACGGGTCATGTTGTCTATGGAATTGGGTTGTCTTTGAAGAATAGTGAACAAAAAAGTAGAAGGGCTTTTTGGATTTGAATGTTCGAACTTGGGGTTTTAAAATGTAGCAGCTAAGCTTCTATCACATTATGTAGTTATTATCTTTTACATTAACAATTGTTGTTGGCAACCAAAATATTTTTTTTGTTGAATTAAGCATGATAGTTTATGGAATAAGCATAGAATTTGAATTTTTGCCTTAGAATGAATTATGAGGTCATGATAGAATTATTATTGGAGTTAATTATTTATTTCAATGTTAGTATGATTTTGTTTCACTAGTTAGTGAAATTAATGCTTTAAGAATATATTGAGAGCAATTTTGGCATGTCACTTAAGGTTAAAAGGCATGAAGCATTAAAGGAAGGGTAGAATTGACTTTTAACACTCATTAAGGTTAGAATTGGAAGAGGAAAAAGTGTGTCTTGTGTATTAGAAGAACAAAACTGAAATTGAGGGAGAGAAAGAAGAGAAAAATGTAAGAAAGAAAGAGAAATGAGAGAGAGAGTCGGCAATTAGAGAGAAAAAGAAGAAGAAAGGTTAGGGTTCCATCTTTTCTTAGCTTTCAAGAGAGATTTTGAAGTTGTTCAAGAAGAGAAAAAGAAAGAGGAAGAGAAGAGTTTCCTTTTGAGCCAAAAATCTAGTTATTTGGTGAAGATTCAAGGTAAGCCCAATTTTAATCCTTGTTCATGAAGCTTAGGGAATGCATGGGTTTAAGTATTCTAGAATCAATTTTAGTGAATATGCTTGTTGGGTTCTCAATTGGAAGTCCTAGTGAATTGGGATTTTTGCCATTATTGAAGGAAATCAAGAGGAGAGGCAAAAGTAGCAAGAGGAAAGGCATTTTTAAGCAAGTCTTTTAAGCAAGGAAATTCAAGGTGGGTTGCATGTTTATAGTTGAGCTAATGAGCCATGAGTATTTTTTTGAATCAAAAGATTTAAATAATTTCAATTGCTTTATAAATGTTGCATTTATTGCTTCTTGAATGATTGAAGTATTTGCTATATGTTTAGTACATGAATCTTGATAATGATTTATAAAATGATGATGAAAATTGAAATTGAAAAATACCATGCTTATGGAAATCATGATTTTGAAATGTGCAAGATGTTACAAGATATGAAATTCATGTTTGTGTGGGTTTATGGTGGTCCATCATATTATGTCACGTGCACATTGACCATGTTAAAGGCTTCTCTAGCCTGCCCGCTAGTGGCATGGAGCTCCTTCACGGACTCCCTCATGTTTACCAGAGATTCGCAAGAACTCCCTTATGTTTACCAGAGATTCATAAGAAATCCCTCATGTATATGGACTACCCAAACCATTATGAGTGCTTAAGTTGTTTATGATTTGTTGACAAGTTTTATGAATACATGTCTTATGTTCTTTATGATGTGTTTGACAAGGTTGAGAATTTGAAAAATACATGTTTTATGGTTACAAAGCATTTTATTGCAGAAATGGATATCTTCAATGGTTTTGCTTATTTCTCCGCTATAAACTTGTTACCCACGAGCTTTTAAGCTCATCCCATTCCTCCCCATCTCCAGGTGACGAGCAAGAGATCTAGTGATCGAGAGTCAAGGCATCACTCCGAATTTGCATATTTTTGTTTTTAAGTTAGTGTAGGAATATTCAAGGCTTTAGCTGCATTTCAAGTATCAATCATATGTATATTTTGTATTTTTGGATTGAGAGACCAATGATGTATTTGGGTCTTGAAATGCCCGTTAAAGCTTTGTAAAACTCTTGTCTTTTGATGATATTGAAATATGATTATGTTTTTGCTCATGACTCTTAAAGTTTGTAGATTGCATTTTTAAGCATTCATAAGGGTAAAATTTTGTGTTCTGACTTTAGGGGAAAACTGTATTAATCTAGGCTGATTTGGACAATGTTGTCTTCTTGGAAGTTGTATTTTATCCTTTTAGCTTTCCAATGATATAAAGTTTGTTATTTTTGAACATTGGAGTTGACATATATGCTTTTTACAAGTTAGTGATACTGTACAGGGTATATGCTTGACACATTATTGCTTTTCTTTACGTGAGTTAATAGAAAATGAGTTCTATGGTATGTTGAAATGGAAGCATTAGTGTGATAAGTTAGAGATGAAATGAAGGTGATAAAGGGAGATAAATATGTGCTGAATTATTGAAAAAGGTATTGACATGGTTGATGTTGTATTTATGTGATCATATGAAGAAATTTATAATGAATGTGCATAAGTTTGCATGTTATGTTTTTGGGTTGATGATCAATCATAGATTATGATTTGATTGTTAATGATGTGGAACTGATATTAAATTGGAATGGAGGTGAAAATGATGAGGAAATTGAAGTAGGAATGATAGGATATGCATGAGAGGTGCTAGATATGATTGAAGAGTTAGAAGTCTAGAATTTGACCCGTAAATGTCTGTTGGGCGGACTTCATGTCCGCTAGGTGGACCTTCTCGGGTCTTTTAGTGTCCCAGCTTAGTTCATGTTTGTTTGAAGGAACGTATGTCCGCTAAGTGGACAATCTCAAGACAGTTATGAACATGTCCAATTTTTTACCCTCTAGATGGCAAAATCTCTCTTCTGGGTCTTCATGGAAGTTGTGGATCTAGACGTCCTCTTAGAAACTATCCTAGAATGGTCTTAATTTGACATCCCTAGTGAAAGTTATGCTTTTTGTCCCAAATCATGTACATTTTATAAGTTGTGGCTTATTATTGCTTATCTATGGTACATTTAGGCTTGAATGGAACTTGAAATGTACTTAGTTGGTTATAGAAGTAAGAGATAAATTGAGCGATATGTCTAAGGTGACGATTGAGGATATGAACAAAAGAACGGATTGACGTTTGTCAAGTGTTAACTTATAGAAATTTTGGGATGTTATGAGAAGGAAGATGAGCCTAATTGGCTAATGGGGTTCCATTAAAATGACCATACAAGGTAATGTGCTCGAGTATGACTCATGAACGTTGGGCTCCGAAAACGGGGTCCAACAATTTTTGGCATCAGAGCATGAACGTTGGGCTCTGGAAATGGGTCCAACAGTACTAGTGAATTCTTCGGCTCCATGCTTTTGCAATAGATCAATGGGAACCATGAGTGCAGTCATTTAGTGTAGTAGTGTCATTATGTCATACGACAATTTTAATAAAGCTTCCCCCTAAGCTAGAGGTGGAGGAGGAGGTGATGCTTCATTTTCATGTCTATTTACCCCAAATGGTCCACATGCAAATGGATGAGATTACGTTGGATTATTAATTTAGCAACCTCATCAACATCCTCATTAGATCTTTCCATACTTGAATCTAGAACCAAAACATAAGACAAACCATATTAGGCCAAACACAAACTCTTTTATGTATGTACAGGCAATATTTAAGCTCTGATTAGGCCAGAATCACCTAAACTATGCTTTGATACCACCAAGTTGTAACACCCTAATACTCCTTAAAAGGATATATAGATGCACAAAAAATAGACCTAGACAATCCAAAAAATTCCCAGAGATAGTATAGTTACCCGTGTTAACAGGTATACAAGCCATAAATTACAAATATCATATCCATATTTTGAAAATCTCATCATAAGTCATGGTTATTACAAGCCATTTACATTTTGAAATCTTCATAAGTCTTACAAGCATTTACTACATAATTCCTTCTTAATATTTATGATCACAATAGAATGTTTAGACATAAAAATCTTCCAAAATGTTACATATCCTTCTTTGGCCATTGCGGTTGTCCCAACCTTAACCCTGTGTATCATGACCTACTTGGAGGAAAAACCACCATGTTAAGCATATAACTTAGGGGGAATAATGTTGCAAGATGGCGATTACTCACAACAGTCACCTAACATCCACATGCATATTATTCATGACATTTAAGTGTTGTCAAATACATTATAAAATAGAATTCATGAAATATCTTAATACACATAAAAATATTCGAAATGAAATTTAGAGATTATTCAAAATATAATTTTGCATCAGAACAGAACAAATATCAGAACATATATAGAATTGCCTGCTAATTTCTTCAGACATGGATAACGGAAACAAGATAGACGATATTTATAATTGTTATCTACAGAAGAGACAATAGCCTATAAAACAAAAGAGATGTAAGTCTCTAAAACAAAAGACCTTTTAGTGTCTCAAAACAGAAGTAGTTGAATACCATTCTAGGCATGCTTATCTACCCACAACTAAGACCTGACAGGATAAAGCCAATCATCTGAACATTATAATTACAGTTTAGAGTTACAATAAAATGCAACAATTCATAACATACAAACTCATTTTTGTTTAACAATGCATCAATGAAAGCATTAAATTATATATACATTACATGCATGATGAGTCTCATATTACCTTTATAATTGGGTTTGCTAAGTTTCGGTGACATCAAAAAAGGTTTAGATAAGATGCGGTAAACTTCAGAAATAGAAACAATGTGTTGATTGTGACAGAAGATAGGGTCACGATCGTGACAGAAGCGTTTGATGTTATGTCACGATCGTGAGTGTCTATCACGGTCGTGATAGACACTCACCATTTATACCTCTACCTATTCCATCATATGCTTATAGAAAACATTCAAATTAGGATTTAAGGTCTTCTATACATTTATTCCCCTATTCTTAATTTTATAATGGCATAAATTTCAAGCAATTTGGTTAAGTATTCTAGGAGTTATACCCATTACAAGCTGTTCGAAAACAAGGGTAATAGGCAAAACTTAACTTCAAGACAAAATCCAAAATTCTTAAAGGTAGAATCAAATTTCGATTCCTTCATGAAAGTTTTAAACCTATGTCTCTAGTTTAATCTCCAATTGTAATTATCCAATTTAGAGGTTTACAGGCTAAGAAATGGCCAAATTATGGAAATCTATTCATTGGAACCTATCCATCTAGCGAGGTACACATCCCAAATCAACTAACTTAGGCCTTATCATGCAAGAACAATGCAAAAATATGTTCAATTTAACCAACAACAACCCATTTGCTTATGGAATACTTCTTTTATCAATTCCTCTCACATCACGCTCATAAATCTAAGCAAACATGTCAAAAATTGCATACCTCTTGAAGGAGTGATTAAAACGCTTTTTCTTTACTCCACTTGCTTCCCTTTCCCTTTGCCTTTAGTCTTCTCCTCCTCTACACATAAAACGCCCATTCAAAACTCATCCTCAACAATTACATATATATAATAAAACCTTAGGCAAAGAAAAAACTTAACTTTTACCTTGATTTCCACCTATGATTAGCTTGACTCCTTACAAGAAAAATGGTGTGATGAAGAAGATGGAATGGAGAGAAATGAGAGGAAGTAAATTTAACATTCAAAACCCTAAATGCATGTCCCTCTCTCCTCTCTTACATGTCCATTTTCTGCCACACATGCCTCAATCCTATTGGACACACATGCTTTAATACTGTTGGTCACACATACTTTAATCCTATTGGTCACATGTGTTTTAATCCAATTGGTCAATGTGTTGACTTTAGGAAAATTGCACATTTAGTCCTTCTTCTTCCTTTAATTCCTACATTGACATATAATCTTATCAATTAATTTCATTCTCATCCATATTTAACATCTAAGTATGTATGTCCATGCCGAAATGATCGAATTACCCAATTACCCATGTCTTTTACATTTAGTACCATTATGTCTCTTACTATGCTTAGATGCACTTAATTCTTTATGTTCACTACTTAATACATCTTAGACATGCTATAATACTTCTAGGGTATATGTTGGGGCCTTACAAATATAATGAGAGTATATTATTTTTTTATGAAACCTAAATTTTGAAATGATAATTTCCTCAATTAAATATTAAATATATGTTAAGAATGTGATAGTTGCCGTCTATTATTAAAGAATAAAACTAGAGTTTTGTTTATTATAAGGTGTGTTGAGCAAACTTAAGGCCTCTTTAACCTAAAATATGTTTTTATATTAAATTATTGAATCCTGCGTAACTAAATTTGCACAATTTGGATCAGCAAACTCATAAAAATATGAATTTAGAGACAAGGTTAGGAATAATATATAAGATAAATTTTGGCTAAGAGATGTCACCTAACTTATCTAAAAGTGACATAAAATGTGATTAATAAAGTTATTTTCTAGTTAAATTTTTTTTTGTTAATCAAACTCAATATTAACTAGGTTTTAATGGGATCCTGGCCCAATAGATTTTTTTTGATAATTTCTCAATTTAATATTGAGGGATATTATTTTGAATAAATAGTGAGAGTAATCAAATATTTATTAAAGTTTTTTTATTTTATTTGATTTTATGGTATAAACTAATACTTACAGTTTTATGTTTTTCGATTATCAAAAGAAGATGAGTTTCAATTTATCCTTAACGAGCATCTTGGATGCTAATGAACATACTAGAGTTAATTTCATGGATTGGTTTCCAAGCTTGAGAAGTATTTTCAAGCAAGAAAATAAATTATATATTCTTGGCAGTCTACTTCTACCAAAGCCTAGTATAGTTGTAAGTAATAAAGTCTGGGACCCATATCAACGTCATATATATGATATTCAATTAAGGATGGCAATGGGTCGGGTATAGCTTTGGCCCTGCCTGGTCCTACAAGACCAGGGGATCTGGGCCCTAGCTTGATTTGAATTTTTTCATATTTTTTTAAAAATTTCAAAATGAAGTCATTTTATAATTGTGCATTAGACTTTAGGCAAGGTCAACCTTGGGCAGCCTGGGCCCAATTTGATATCTATCAATCTAGGTTTGGTTTATTGACCAATTGGGCCAAGCCCGAATCTAATTGCTAAGCCTATATTGAACAACCTTAATATGTGATATTGGCTAGCTTATTCCTAAGCTTTAAAAGCAATATGAAAACATGCATATTAAGGAGTTGTTTGGTGAACGAAATAAAGAAAAAATTTATGGGGCTTTTAGAGCATTATTTTAATGCAAGACAGCAAAAGGATATTTAGTGGAGCTATATGTGTTAAAGAAGATTGGCTATATTGAAAAATTAGGCCAATTAGATTTTTTCATGGATTATGAGAATAACATTGATATGATGTTACAGTCTCTTTGTTTGAGCTTTTCATAGTTTGTTAAAAACTTCTAGATTAACCAATAGGACTTGTCGTTGGCTAAAATACCAATCATGCTTATTGTAGAAGGATATCTTACGAAGGAACCCAATTATGTTCTTATTGTGGATTCTTAGAAGAGTAAAAAAAAAGCTCTAAGAAGAATCATAACAAGAAATAGAAGGTTGGGCTTTTGGAAGAATTCACAACAAGAACAGAAGGTTTCTATTATAATAGTAAACATAAAAGATGGTGTCAAGAAGAGTAAACAAGGGTACATATTTTTATTATGGAGTCAACGGATACTAGAAGAGGAATTGTAAAGCTTATCTTGTTAGCCTGGTAGATAAGCAGCTTAATATATCTCCATTTTCAAGTATGTTTATGATTAAGATCAATCTTTCTACTTCTACTCCACATTCTTAGATATTAGATATTGGATGTGGTTTTTATATTTGTAATAATATGGATATGTTAACATGGAGTAAATTGATGAGAAAAGGTGAAGTGGACATATGAGATAGTAATGGATCAAGAGTTGCTGCATCAACTATAGGAACTTGTAGTATAACTTTACCTTTTGTCCTTGAAATATAATTAGATAATTTGTCCTTGAAATATAATTAGATAATTGTTATTATGTTCTAGTTATTACTAGAAACATCATTTCCATATCTCATTATTGAATGGATTTGTCTTTATTATTAAGAATAAGAGTTGTTCTTTTTATAAAGATGATGTTTATTATGGATTTAGATTACTCACAAATGGTTTGTATGAATTTGATCTTAAAAGGTCAATCCTTAATATCAATAGCAAGAAAAGAAAGTTAAATGATCAAAATTCATTTTATTTATGGAATTATATGTGACACCCTAATACCCCATAGGAGGATATACGGATGCACACAAAATAAACCTAGACAATCCAATAATTCCCAGAGATAAGACAAACATTCATCACATTTCATATTTCAAGGTCATTTATGCAAGTCATAAATTACACATATCATATCCATACATTAAAAAATCTCATTATAAGTTATGGTTAGTACAGACCATTCATATATGCTATAAAAATTCCTTTTTAATATTTATGAATACAACACAATGTTTAGATATAAAATCTTCCAAAAGGTTACTCGTCCTTCTTTGGCTATTGCGGTTGTCCCATCCTTAATCCTATTTATCAAGACCTACACAGAGGAAAAACTACCGTGCTAAGCATATAAGTTAGTGGGGAATAATGAAGCAAGATGGCGACTACTCGTAGCAATCGCTTAACATCCACATGCAAATGATTCATGACATTTAAGTGAGGAAAATACATCATAAAATAAAATTCATGAAATATCTTAATACGCATAAAAATATTTGAATATGAAATTCAGAGATTATTCAGAATACAATTTTGCATTAGAACAGAACAAATATCAAAACATCTACAAAATTGCCTGTTAATTTCTTCAAATGTGGGTAATGGGAACAGAGCAGAAGATACTTATGATTGGTATCTACAAAAGAGGAAATAGCCTATAAAATAGAAGAGATGTAAGTCTCTAAAACATAAGGCTCTGTAGTTTCCCAAAATAGAAGCAGCTGCAGACCTTTTTAGGCATATCTATTTACCCACAACTAAGACTTGGCAGGTTAAAGCCAATCATCAGAACATTATAATTACATTTTAGAGTAAAATTAAAGAGCAACAATTCATAACATACAAAATCATTCTTGTTTAATAATACATCAGTGGAAGTATTAAAGTATATACATATTAAATGCATGACAAGTCTCATATTACCCTTATAACGAGGTTTTCTAAGTTTCAGTGACATTTAAAAAGGTTCGAATGAGATGCAGTAAACATCAGAAACGGGAATAATTTCCTAGTTGTGACTGAAGACAGGGTCATGATCATGACAGAAGATATGATGCTGTGTCACGATTGTGACACCCCTGTCACAGTCGTGACAGAAACTCACCATTCATACCTCTACTTGTTCTGTCATATGCATATAGCAAACGTTCAAATTAGGTTTTAAGATCTTCTAGAAATTTATTTCTCTATGTCTTAATTTTCTAATGGCATGAATTTCATGCAATTTTTAAAGTATTCTGGGAGTTATACCTAAAACACTACAAGTTGTTCGAAAGTAGGGATAATAACCAGAACTCAATTTCAAGCCAGATTTAAAAATTCTTAAAGGTTGAATCAAAAGTTAGTTCCTTCATGAAAGTTTTAGACCTATGTCTCTAGTTTAATATCCAATTGATCAAAATTTGAGGTCTAAAGGTCAAGATATGTCCAAATTACAGAAGTCTGTTCAGCGGAACCTATGCATCCAGTGAGGTACACATCCTAAGTCCACTAATTTCAGTCTTATCATGCAAGAGCAACATAAAAACATATCCAATTTAACCAAAAACAACTCATTTGCTTATGGAATACTTTTTTTATCGATTCCTCTGACATCACACTCATAAATCCAAGTAAACATATAAAAAATTCCCATACCTCTTGAAGGAGTGATCAAAATTTTCCTCACTCCACTTGCTTTGCTTTGCCTTTGCCTTTAGTCTTATCCTCATCTACACGTAACAAACCCATTTAAAACTAATATTTGAAAATTACATATACATAACAAAACCCAAGATGAAGAGAAAACTACTAACTTTTACCTTGATTTCCACCCAAGGTTAGCTTGATTCCTTACACTTAAGGTTAGCTTGATTCCTTACATGCAAAATGGTGTGATGAAGAAGATGGAATGGAGAGAAAATGAGAACAAGCAAATTTAGCAGTCAAAACCCTAAATGTACATCCCTCTCTCCTCTCTTATATGCCTATTTCATGCTACACATGCCTTAATCCTATTGGACACACATGCTTTAATCCTATTGGTCACGCATGCTTTAATCTTACTGGTTAAAAATGCTTTAATCCAATTAGTCACTGTGTTGACTTTAGGAAAATTGCACATTTAGTCCTTCTTCTTCCTTTAATTCCCACATTGGCACATAGTCTC
Source organism: Erythroxylum flavicans (assembly GCA_027576715.1). Lineage (NCBI taxonomy): Eukaryota > Viridiplantae > Streptophyta > Magnoliopsida > Malpighiales > Erythroxylaceae > Erythroxylum > Erythroxylum flavicans. The sequence continues at coordinate 16,735 of JANZXP010083375.1, forward strand.
ATCAATTAAGTTCATTCTCATCCATATTTCACATCTAAGTATGTATGGCTAAGTTGCTATTTACTAATGTCTTCTACATTTAGTACCATTATATCTCTTACTATGCTTAGATGCTCTGAATTCTTAATGTTCACTACTTAATACACCCTAGACATGCTACTGGGGCCTTACATTATTGGTTGGAGAAATTCATATCAAGAAACCAGGATCACAAAGTTATATAAAGAAGGATATTTCGATCCTTCTATTTATGAATCTTATGAAACTTGTGAATCTTGTTTATTAAGAAAGATGGTTAAACTGCCTTTAATGCAAAGGGAGAGCATACTAGTGAGTTACTAGAGCTTAATTATTCCGATGTATGTGTGCCTATATCTACTCACACTAGAGGTGGATACTCATATTTTATTACATTTATAAATTTTCATTCTAGATATGGTTATATGTATATAAACAAAAGTTTGAATCATTTACAAAGTTTAAAGAATTTATACTTAAGGTTGAGGAACAAACTATCAATAGTATTAAGACACATATATCTGATTAAGATGGTGAATAATTGGACCATGATTTTCTTAGTTACTTAAAAGAGAATGAGATTCTCTTAAAATGGACTCCTCCTAGAACCCCATAATATAATGGAGTGTATGAGAGGAGAAATCATACTCTATTAGATATGACACATTCTATTATAAGTAATGTAGTCTTTTCTATTTACTTTTAGGATATGCCTTTAAAATTGTTGCCTACTTTAGTTCCATGAAAATTACTTGAGAAGACATCATATAAGATATAGACCAGTAGTAAACCAAAGTTATCACACATAAAGATTTAGGGATGTGATAGTTAAGTGAAACATGGAACATCTGATAAGGGTTAAGATAAATCATATAAATGCAAATTTGAGGTGTATCCAAAATAGAGTTTCATTTATCAATTTTACTGCCTCTTAAGCAAACAGTATTTGTCTTAAAACATGCTACATTCCTAAAAAGATATTTTATTCTTAAGGAAAGTAGTGGGAGTGAGGCAGAATATATGGAAGTTTAAGAACCATAAATTCACAACTAGAAGGAACAAGAACATCAAGTTGATAATATGATGTACAACTAAAGGTTTAAGAGAAATATAATCCATGACATATTAGTAGGATACATCGTCCCTCCCACTATATGAGATCTACATATTGAAAAGGGGAAAGACAATGTATCGCTCATAAATGATGAGCTTACTACTTTTAGATAATTAGTGTCTGAGATTGGTTCTTTAAAATGGATCTAAAATGGAATCTATGTACACTAACCAAATATGGACTTTGATGGATGCTCTTGATGGTATTGTACCTATAGGATATAACTGAGTTTTTAAGAGAAATACTGATATGGACGATGATGTACACACGTACAAAGCAAGTTAGTGGCTAAATGTTACATACAAAAACAAGGAGTTGATTTTAATGAAACCTTTTCACCAATAGCTACGCTGAAATCCATAAGGATCTTATTAGCTATAGTAGCATATCATGATTATGAAATCTGGCAAATGGATGTAACATTTCTCAATGGAAATTTGTTGAAGGATGTGTACATGACATAACTTGAGAGTTTTAAATATAAGAGATTTTCAAATCAAGTATGCAAATTACAGAAGTCCATTTATGGACTTAAATAAGCATCACGAAGTTGGAACATCCATTTTGAGGAGACAATTAAAGAATTTGATTTTATTAAAAATGGTGATGAATAATGTGTTTATAGTAAGGTTAACAAGAGTGCATTAATTTTCTTAGTGCTATATATAGTTGACATATTGTTAATTGAAAATTACATATGAATGCTCTAATCTATAAAGATTTAGTTATCTAATAACTTCTCCATAAAGGATATAGGAGACATAACCTATATTATGGGAATAAAGATCTATAGAGATATATCAAATAGGTTGCTTAGCTTATCTTAATCCATATATAAAGACAAAGTGTCAAAGAGGTTTAGTATAGAGAATTCCAAAAAGGGATTCTTACCCATTTTGTATGAGATTTCTCTCTCACAAAGTATGTGTCCTAAGATACAAAAGGAGAGAGATAAAATGGATTATATTCTATATGCCTTGGTAATTGGATCAATCATGTGTGCAATGCTATGTACTATATAAGATGTCTTTTATGCTTTGAGCATAAGCTAATTTTGATGATGGTCACTGGATGACTTTGAAAAATATCTTAAAGTAGTTGAGAAAGACCAAAGATGTTTTCTTGTATATGTAGGAGCTAAGCTGAGCTGAGAGTTTAGGAGTATTCAAATGCTAGTTTTTAGTCCTATCCAGTTTATCTAAACTTTATATTAAATAACATTTTCATAATTTTATAATGAATATTGAAAAGAAATTATTTTTATAATAAAAATTATGAATTATAGAAAAAATTGAATGATTTAAATATAATTAAGTTTGAAATAATTTTAAGAAATATGGATAAATTATTTTGATAATTATCATTAGTTTATTATAAATTATACTATAATATTAAACAAAGTAATTGCTTTTGTATTCATATTTAAATTTAAATTTAAATAAAACTTGTTGAATTCAAATTAGAATTCTTACCTTTTCATATACTTAATAATATTTATTTTATAAATTATAATTATTTTCAGTTTTTATCAACTTTTCTCGTAACATTCCTTCTGAAACATTAAAAGACATTGAATTAATATCATTATATTTGACAATATATAACTAATAATAGTATAAAACGAACAATAATCCTATGACAAAAAAATATGATATGAAAAACATTATAATATAATCAATGAAGTTCTTTGGTTATCATTGTTTGTTATTTTCTGTTGTGGTTTTTAAAAATATGAAAAATATCTTGTTATAACATGTTTGGTTATGAAAGTTGTGATTTCTTTTTTTTTAAATGTAATTTTATGAAAAATAAAAAATACGTGCTTTCATAAGTTTTGGAAATCAGTTGCACCCTATTCTCTTGTTTCTTTATTCTTACTTTCATTTATATTCTTTTCTCTTATTACCTGCTTGGTAGCTCTCACCATTTGCTACAGCCTTTGAAAAAGAAGAAAATATAGTCCACTGATCTTTCTTTGTTTAAGCAACACTACATTTGGAGCTCTAATAAGATCAATTTGCATACTTTTTCCATCATTATCCAAAATTATAATATTTTCTTCCTATAATATTATCTTATCTCTTCTCCTTATAGCAAGAAGCAAAGAAACTCACTACCAACCAAAAAAAAATGCAATAGCTTTTGTTGGCTTTGTACAAAATTTAGGAGTTTTAGAAAAGATGGAGAAGTTAAGACAAGTTTGCATATCAACAACAAAAGAACTCATCTTCACTGCTTGTAGATTGGAACTCCTATGGGTGCTTTAGAGACTCAGCTATAGAAACTGTTAGATTAAGTCTTAGCTTCGATTTTAAAACCATTGCCACCGATATTATTTTGGTATCTTCAACATATAAGCACTCACATATCTTTAATTTAACTATTAAATTTATGAAAATTTATTTCATTGAATTACTTATGTAAATTTGATTAATAGGTGTGTGATTGTTTTGAAAAATTATGGTAACGAACTAAGAATCTATTGGCGCAATAAGAAAAAATCAATTATTATTTCTTAAAATTTTAAGTTAGAAAGTTTGATCCTTTCTTTTACAACTAATTATCACAATTGAGAATGATAAAAGAGTGTTTCGTAAGTTTTGTTTCAAATTATACTTCTAAAAACATTCTTTTGCTTTAGTATATTCAATATCATTCCTGTAATACATAAACTATATATAAACTCCAATAAATCTAATTTACAACTTATACTTTATTTTCTCAAAGCATTGGTATATTTATCTATTTGTCTTATATCAACATGCAGATTAATAGTTATTATTGTGGATAACAAATAATTAGAAAGTTGAATTGTTATTTAAGCTTATTTTCAATATAAAGGAAAATATATAAACTTATTTATTGCATAACTTGTCAAAAAGAGGAAATGCTCCTTAGTGAATAGGAAGAACTAATTGTCAAGTTAAATATTGAGCCAGATAGTTTTTTATAGTGCAATGTATTTTTGTAAATAAATTAGGAAATACCTATTATTTTATGCCTTTGTAATCAATTGAATGCAATTTTATGTATGACATTATTATTTTAATTAATAAAGGCATTTTTATTTATATGAATGTTGTTAGTTACATTTGATATTTTAATGTTAAAGGTAAAATCTTTAGAATAATTACTATGCAACTGATATTATAATAAGATCATAATTGTGAGATTCTATTTGTATTATATGTATAATTCCTAAATTATTCCTAATTGTAGTTACGACAGTTTATTGATAAAATGGTTAAACTATCACATATTAAATTTCTTTCTTATGAAGAAAGTAATTGATCTTATAAATTAAAGTATGGAGATATTTAAACAAATATGTGAGTGCTTATTAGAGAATAAGTTTACTGAACTGACTTGATTATGAGGATCCCAAATGAAATATTATTTATGTTTCTGTAAATTTCCTTGTTATGGTAGTTGTATAATTGATCTTTAAACTTAAGATTACCAAAGTATCTCATGTGATAATCACTATATTTTTATGCTACTTAAAACCTATTCTATTTAGGATAGTTGGGATAGTAGTACTTGGATATAGTATAAACCATATCAAGATAATTGTGCAAACCAATAAAGATAATTGAGCAAACCAATAAAGAATTTGTCACTCTAGAGAAAATATTCCATTGTTCTTAATTAATAGTGATTTAAGGAATTCTTTGACAAGAGTGAATTGAGATTTGAAAAGTTATTTTCAAATATCAATTATAAATTAATTTCTAATTAGCTAAAATGAATATAATTGAATTTAAATGAATAAACACTAAATCCATACTCTATGTCTAATTGAAAAATTCGACAACGAAAGTATTAAATTATACATCATAACTATGCATAAACATGTTAAGTTAAACCACTTTGACATTCTTAATATTTGGGTGGTCGTGACATATTGCTAGACCTTAATCTTGATATATGATTACAAATTATTTAATTAGAGAATTAAAAGATGTTTAATTTTTTAGTGCTAATTATATATTAGAATTATGATTTATAATCATTATTAATACATTAAGAATCTATTAATTCATACATAAAAGAGTAGTTAAAAAGAGAAAAATCAATTCAAACTAAGATGGACTTAATTGTGAAATTTAAGAAACTGTAAGGATAAAAAATAAGATATTTGATTTTGTTAAATTGAATTGAATTGTAATTATAATTAGAGTTTGACTATAATTAGGAACTTTAATTTTAATAAGAGTGAAACTTGGTACTGCTATCGCCTGCAACCAAATTAATACTAACTCTAGTAATAAAAATGTAGTTAGTGAAGAGTTGAGATCGTTCCCACGAGGAATTTTAACAAAAAATGTTAAACGGGTTGAAAACAAAATGGGGGTTTTGAATTGACGTAAATTAAAAGAATTAAAAAGGCTAAAATTGAAAAATAACAAAAATATTCAAATCTATAAATTCAGTAAACAAACATTGATTTCAGGTCACCGACGTTATCAAACTAATATGGATCCTTGATATAAAACTCAGTTCATTAACAAACATTCGTTGGGGGTTGTTTTCTCTTAAGATTAAATGAATACAAACATGTATTCTAAACATTCTTATTAGTCAACAACTTGGATACGATCTTAAGTTTAATTGATTAATAGCTTTAAGAACTAAGAAATCAATGAACAAGACAACACAAGTATGACATGTATTTAATCTAGCTAAGTGTCTTCTTAGAATTTCCAACTTTAACGTAAAGATGATAATCCTAATTGCTACTTGTGATTAGCAAGACTAAACGTCATATCCTATTAATCTAGCTATAAACTAAACAAATCAATTCTTAGTTGCGCACTCTAGAAATCAATAAATCAATTATGAAAAAAATAAATTGCAAGACAATTAATATCCATCAATGAAAGAAACTTTATTTAGAATCTCACCATACTAGATGATAACACGGTTCCCTTCAACCAAGAAGAAAAGTTTAGCTATTCATAAAAAAAAAAAGAGCAAATAGAATAATAATAAAAGATAAAGTCTCCATCCCTGGTCCTTTATGAAAAATACGAAATTTCTATCTTAAAATAAGAAAAACTAGAAAAGAAAAGAAAAGAAGCTACAGAAATGAGAAAACAAAAGTTTAGGTTCTGCGTAAACAGTGAATGTTTTAAAGCATTTTTATCTTCTCTCTCTTCCATCCTCTCGTAATCTTCAACCGATATATCTGCCAAAAATTTAGGTCGTAAATCCCCAACCATAAGGCAACATTTGAATTTCAAAATTATAAAGAATTTGGATGAATCGAATATGATTTGAAATCAGATTCTGCAGATAGGCTTTTCCCTTGTACGCGCCGACGCTTGGTCGTCTATTTTTCTGCCAGTTGAGAATTCATTTTGTCTTTCTTTTATTTCCATCTTTTTTATCCAATTTCATCTTCCAAACGTTGAAATCCTCCTGAGAACAATTTAGAAACAAGTCCATGAATTTCACACAATAATTTCAACACATTAAAGAAATTTATCCCAAAATTAGTATAAAATTGGCAACTTAACAAATTCCCCCATACCAAACCTTTGCTCGCCCTCGAGTAAATATTCCAAACCAATACACTTTATCAATTCGTCCTTCATAAGATTAAGTACACACAATCCACTAAACTTGAGCCAGTAAGAGTTAGGTTGAAACACACATGATAATCACTTTTCACTGATACAAATAAACAAAGTCAAATTAAACATTCTTTGTTCAAAGGCAAGTATGAAACCAAGGTGAATTCTTCTCACAGATTTCTCTCTTTACGCTCAAGTGTTTGAGACTAAAATGTTTCCCTCAAATCTCCCTCTAACAGATTGTACTACCATAGGCTTGCAAATTCACTAGTTATCATTCGTTCGAATTACATGAGCTCATAGATCAGAAGGGCTTTATTCTAGGTTGTAATAGGGCTGGGTTCAAGGGTAAAGTAAAAATGGCAAAGGTTTAATCACAAGCATTCACAAAGCATCAAGTAAAAGGGATATTCAAATTAAAATTCAAAGATAAACACTTGAATACAAAGGACTACAACTACTCATTACTAACTAATGCCACTATGCTTTATTCTACTTCTTTTTCTTTTCTTTTCCCCTTTTTTTAAACTTGAAAAACACAAAAAATAAGGGAAAATAATAAAAACAAGAGAAATTACTAACAGCATAATTTAATAAACACATGAGTAGAAGTACTTATAAAAATATCTCAAAATACAATATAGAACAAAAGTCCCAAATTACTCAATGCTTCATTCAACTTGTGATAGGGTAAGGCTAATGGGATTTTTGGGTTGTAATGTAAGGTCATTGATTGAAAAACAAGGTTAAAGGCTCAAAAGTGTTTGTAAAGGGAAAATAACTAGGTGGGTCATTTTTAAGCTAAAGGGTTTAAAAACTAAGAAGGCCTTAATCATTTCTATAAACCATGTAATCAAACAATTTTAATCCGGTTCAATGCAAGTTTTGAAGGCAAACCTGATTAGAGGAGCATCGCACAATACAAAGAAATGGAATGACATAAAGATGATGTCATTAAAGCTCAAATCCACTCACAGGTTTAATTCAAGAATTCACCTTAATTCTACAACTACCTCATCACTCAAATGTCAAAATTTTAACTAAGTTTACAAGATTAGTTATTGCAATCAATCAACATGATTCTTCTTAGACTCACATAGCCCAATATAATTTCATGTTCACACTCAATCTCATCCAAACTAATATGATAAAGCTTGATGGCTTAACATGCATGAAAAACATGCAAACAAATTGAAAAGAATCATACAAAAAAATCAAAAACAAGGTCACACACATATAATCCAATTCCTTCCCCCACACCTAGACCAACATTGTCCTCAATGTTAGGATACAAAATTAAAGAAGCACAAATATAAAGGAAAAGAGAAAAGAAGGCTTCTATATTTGGAAATGCCGAAATCATGGTATGGACAGATGTGGAGGTTGGAATCCTTTATACTCCCAATAAGCCATCAAGTTGTGCTCCAAGTGATGCATTCTATGTTAGAACTGACTGAGGCAGTCCTCCAAATTGGCTAGGGAGTGTTGGTGACTACTTGTTTTAGATGTGGAAACTCAACTTTGTACTGCTGATCTTATAGTGGAAAGAGTAGTGGGGCTTGGATTTGTGAAAGTTATGTGGCCACAGCTAAGATCCACAATTCCCATCATGTTCAAACAATCTAAATCCAAAGGTTATATTCCACAAGCCACATTTATGTCAGTATTATCAAGATCTAATAATTCCAAATTAATGGCCAATTGTGTAATATAGGAACCGAGAATCAGAGGTTTATATTTCTTATATAATACCGATTAAAATTGTGTTAAAAACTAGAAACTCAAATTAACAGGAATATGCCTATCCATACACCACAGAAAATAAAATTCTACTTTAGACAATGTCCCTGCAACATCCTTACGACCCGAAAAATTGTATGCCAAAAGTCGATGTATGATTTTAAAAAAAGGGTTTCTAAAAATCACACTTTTAGAAATACTAGTATTATAGGGATTAGGATCAACAGACTACTGACTCCACAATTCCAATGCATCAAAGTCCTCATGATAGTTACATCTAAAATTGATAAACAGCTTATTTTTAATTTCAGCAGTTGACACAAATCCTATAGCCACATTAAATTCAACCACTGATAAAGCAAATTCTTTCCCCATCAACCAAAATTTTACAATTCCTTCCGTAAACACATTGAATTGTTCATGAGAATTAAATTGAAATGTAATGTAGAATTCCCTTGTCAATTCATACATCCGCTTGGAGTACAACTTGATGGCTTATTGGGAGTATGAAGGATTCCAACCTCCACATCCGCTAACATCATGATTTTGGCATTTCCAAATAGAGAAGCCTTCTTTTCTATTTTCCTTTATATTTGTGCTTCTTTAATTTTATGTCCTAACATTGAGGACAATGTTGGTCTAGGTGTGGGGGAAGGAATTGGATTATATGTGTGTGACCTAGTTTTCGGTTTTTGCATGTTTGTCATGCATGTTAAGCCATCAAGCTTTATCATATTAGTTTGGATGAGATTGAGTGTAGGCATTAAATTAAATTGGTCTATGTGAGTCTAAGATGAACCATGTTGATTGATTGCAATAATTGATCTCGTAAACTTAGTCAAATTTTTGACATTTGAGTGATGAGGTTGTTGTGAAGTTAAGTTGAATTCTTGAATTAAACCTGTGAGTGGATTTGAGCTTTAATGGAATGATTAAGGCCTTCTTTGTTTTTACACCCTTTAGCTTAAAAATGACCCACCTAGTTATTTTCCCTTTGCAAACACTTTTGAGCCTTTAACCTTGTTTTTCATTTAATCACCTTACATTGAAACCCAAAAATCCCTTTAGCCTTACCCTATCACAAGTTGAATGAAGTGTGTAATTTGGGACTTTTATTTTGTATTGTATTTTGAGATATTTTTATAGGTACTTCTACTCATGTGTTTATTAAATTATGTTACTAGTAATTTCTCTTGTTTTTATTGCTCTCCCTTGTTCTTGGCCAAGTAAAAGAAAAAAGAAAAAAGGGAAAAAGAAAAGAAAAAGAAAAGTAAAAAAGAGAAAAAAAGAAAGAAGAAAGAAAAGAAAGTAAAAGAGAAGAAAAAAGAAGAGAAGAAAAAGAAAAAGAATAAAGCATAGTAGCATTAGCTAGTAATGAGTAGTTGTAGTCCTTTGTATTCATGTGTTTGTTTCAGAATTTGAATGTGAGTGTCCCTTTTACTTGGTACTTTGTGAATACTTATGATTAACTTTTGTCATTTTTACCTTACCTTTGAACCTAGCCTCATTACAACCCATAATAAAGCCCTTATGATCTATGAGCTCATATAATTCGAATGAATGATAACTGGTGAATTTGTAAGCCTATGATAGTGCAATATGTTAGAGAGAGATTTGAGAGAAACACTTTGACCTTAAACACTTGAGTGTAAGAGAGAAATCTATGAGAAGAATTCACTTTGGTTTCATACTTGCCTTTTGAACAAAGATATCTTATTTTGACTTTGTTTATTTATATTAGTGAAAAGTAATTATGATGTATGTTGCAGCCTAAGTCTTGCTGGCCCAAGTTAACGGATTATATGCACTTAATTTTATTAATGATGAATTGATAGAGTGTAGTGGTTTGGCATGTTTGCTAGAGGGCGAGCAAATGTTTGATGTGGGGAAATTTGTTAAGTTGTCGTTTTGCATTCATTTGGTATATATATCTCTCTCATGTGTTGAAATTATTATTCAAAATTGATGAATTTGTCTCTTAATTGTTCTCAGATGATTTTCAACACTGAAGAGATGAA
>JANZXP010083379.1:0-27198 GCA_027576715.1 Erythroxylum flavicans
GGATATGATTAGGCATTCTTTGTTTTTCATAAACTACATTAGCCAAATAACCTACCTTATTGACATGATTTTTCCCTTGTTAGCCCCCTTTGAGCTTTATACCTTTCTTTTTGTATCAACCATATTACATGCTTTATACTTAACCAAATGTCCTACCCAAGCCATAAAGCTAGTGGAGCATTTGTGATTGTTGAGTTTGTGGATATAGAAAATTCTAAGTGTGGGGTTGTCTATATGTGTGGGTTTGTTATGATGTTGGGTTATTTATAATTGAAATTCCCATGTTAATGTAGTTTCTTTTAATGTTTAAAAAAAGAAAAGAAAAGAAAAGAAAGGAAAAGAAAGAGAGAAAAGAGAGAAGCACAAGAAAAGAAAAGAAAAGAAAAGAAAAGAGAAAATTAAAAAAGAAAGAAAGAATAAAAAGAAAAAAGAATGAAAAAAATATGTTTAAATAAATGTATCTAGGAGCAAGTACATATGTGTTGAAAAGTTGTTTATGATTAATGCATTCTCCTAAAGTTGTGATGAATGGTTTATTTGAGTATATTGGATATGAGGTAGATGTTGGCTTGGAAGGTTCACTCTTGTGGTTTCAATATATTGTTGGCATAAATTATATGAGGATTCCTTCGGATTGGTATATGCTTCATGTGGTTTGTGTGTGAGAGCTGAATGAGGTTGTGAAATATAAATGTTACATTCGTCATTGTTGACGGTAGCCAGTTTTTGATGAGTGTTGCTTTGTTTCACTAGCTTAATAACTTTCATTCTACTTGACCCAAACACATCTCACCTTACCTTTACCCACATTACAACCTTGAAAAGTCCTTTGATCCATAATTTTTCATGTGAATTATAGTGATGGAGAAATGAAATAATATGCAAAATTATGGTTTGTCATGATTATGAATAGTGTTGAGTGTAACCGTTTTAGTTAAATTCAATTTTTAAGTATACCATTAGATTGCTCATTTTCTAAAGGTATTGAATGTTGATTGATCATGAGTAAAAGCTTGGAATGTTGACATCTTGCTATGGATTTTGAAAGTCACTTATCTTTGCTTGTCATTATAAATTCTTTGAACATATGGGAAATGATTCAATCTTTTTAGGTCTTTGAGCTTAATTTGGATGTTTTGCCCGAGGACGTCCAAAAGCTAAGTGTGGGAGAAATTGATATGTGTTTAATTGTTAATACATTTAATCATTTACACTTAGCGATTAATGATACAAAAATGCTTAAGATAGTCACTTTAATTCATATGTGATTTTATGAACAATTTGAAAGTAAAAAAATTAAAGTGAGTCAAAAGCACTACATGTGGGTCGTTTTTCGAAGAATTACACTCACTTGTCTTTATGGAGTAAGAAGAAGAGAATTAAAGAAAGAAGAAGACAATAAAAGCTCTTTAAAATAGCATTTGTTGAACTAGAAGAAAACTAAATGCAAAACGACAATCCAAGGTGGTAAAACGCACAGCAAAGAAAAGAAAACGCATGCGTTTAACAACGCATTCGTTGCGTTAAACGCAAGCGTATGCACTTAACGCATATGTCTTCGTTTCATGCCAGACGTAGCAAGGCTACAGTGGGGAGGGTTTGGAGTGAATAGGAGGGGTGGACCAAAAACGTCAACATTAAATTGTCCCATCAATAGAACAGTGCGCAGAGAAGAGAGGGTAGCAATAGAGAAAATAGAAAAGAGGCGGTAGAAACAAAAAGAAGAGACAAAATAGTGGCATGAAAGAGAGAAGAGTGGAGGTGAATAGTAAGGGTGTTCCTTAAATTTAATTTGTCATATCAATGAATAGTGAGAGAAGAGAGCATTAACGTGAGAAGAGAAGAAGAGAGCTACGGCAGTGAATAGCCGAAGGGGTTTCGGCTAGGGTTACAACATGGAGCAGAAGCTTTTTTTTTGGTATAGACTCATGAAAGGCTAAACTTCCTGACATCGGTTCGGAGGCAACATCGACGCCGACGACTCGGGTTAAGTATTTTTTTATTGTTTTGTTATTTCTTTCTTTCATTAGGAATTGATTATGTTATCTTATGTTTTATTGAATTGGGTATTGAATGATGATGATTTTAGTGCTCTATTGAATTGTTTTTCATGAAAACCCATTGCTAGAATCGAATGCAATACGTAATTGTTATATTTCTGATTCATGTGTAGCAACTAATGGTTCCAAATCATTAGAGATAACATAACATAGGTTAAATAATCCAAGCATATGTGAATATTGCCTAGATTGGTCTGTTTTTCTCATTCACAAGGCAGTTGTTCAGATAAACTTAGAGAGCTTATTCTAGGTTTTCTAATGGCCTGGGTTAATTAATGAGCACTTCGTGATTAACTAAGATCTAAGAAGTAATCGGGATTAATAGAGCTTGTTGTGAATCTACGACCGATAATTGCTAAGAGAGATAAAAGAACAACAAATCAATGAATTATGCTTAATTAGGGTGTAGAAAAGATTGAACCAAAGAGCATGATCCCTACTGAATTTCCCAATTTTATCATTTTTCGTATGTTTTCTTTAATTTGTTTTCATTAGGTTTATTTTATTTTATTTTCTTATTAAATCCAACCCTCCCCCCCAAATTTCCTAAACATTAATTAATTTCATTTCATTAGCTAACCAAACACTCCCTGTGGGGTCGACCTAGACTCACCATTGTTACAGTAGTAGTATAGTGATTTTATGTTGACTAGCGTTACAATGCGCATGTCAATAAATTACACTCAACACACACGAACCAATTTAGCTTCTTGATTAGAGCTCAAAACTACCAAAATAATAACTAGAAGAGTCTGGCTATCTTCCAAATACGCATACTTCAAGTGAGCAAATAGTGGTTTCAGCTCCACATCAAGTACCTGAACATCAGAAGGTAATGGCCTCTAATAAGATTTAGGTAACCTATAAAAGTTCATACCTTATAGGAGAGGTTTCCAAAGAATGTAAGGTAGCTGCCATCTCAATTAGCTCTTCTCCTAACTCAACATCATTAATGGCTTCCAACTCCAAATGCTCAGTCAAAACTGCTTCTAATTGTTCTCTATAATTTAAATTAAATATATCCAGCACTAACGAATTAATCAAATTAGTAGACAAAACAAAATAATCATTTTAAGGATGTTTCATGGCATTAAAAATATTGAAATGAATTACTTTTCCATCAAATTCCATTATGAGGGTGCCCTTATGAACATTTATCTTAGTTTGGGTCATGTTAAGAAATGGTCTCCCTAGTAAGATAGCTATGGGATTATATGAGGTTTCATTATTAAAATCCACTACAAAAAATCTATAGGAAACACCAACTTATTCACCTGAACTAAAGCATCCTTAACCACTCCATCAAGGTAAGCATTAGTATAGTTAGCTAATTGTATGATAAAACTGGCCTCTTTTAAAGTGCCTAAGTTTAAAGAAGCATAAATAAAGTAAGGCATAACATTTACTGATGCTCTTAAATCTAATATAACTCTCTTAATTATACTATAACTAATCTTATAGGGAATGGTAAACATACCTAGATACCTATATTTTAGAGATATTTTCCTTTTAAAGATTGCAGAAACAATCTCACCCATTATGACCTTCTCATTACCTCCTAACTTCCTCTTATAGGTACACAATTCTTTAAGAAATTTTGCTTACTTTTCCTCCTTATTCAATTTTGCCAACCTACTAGGAAAAGGAAGAGGGTTAGTCTTAACAACATTGGGACATTCAGAATTTACCTTTGAGCTAGATGAGGGATTTCCTTCTTCTCCTAACTCCTTCTTGATTGCAAAACCAATTACTTGTTTTACACTAAAAATTGCAAGTATATAGGTCGTTACTTTTAGTAAAAAGCAGATATCATGCCATAGAGATTGTGCTCAGGCATTACTTAATTTAGGTTATGCATTGCTTAAGACTCGAATTTGAAAAGTAAACTAAATAAAAACAAACTAGCACCAATCGAATAATGTAACAATGGAAATCCATAAAGATAATTAATCAAGTTGTGGGAGAGGGGATTTTACCTATCATCAATGCTAATCTAGCCTTTTATATGTTTATGGGGCTGTCGGTTTTAGATGATCGTAGGGTTAATTACTTTCTCTTGAGTTATAATCATTGCCTAAATTATAAACCCTAATTGAATTATGGAATTGAAATCTTTCAATTCACAAATTACCTACAATTCTAATTAGTTCTAAAGCTCTCTAATAAACAATCGGGTCTCACAAAAGATCTCTCTCCATAAAATCAACGACTAGATTAATTAAATGGTCAATTAGATCGCCTAACTCTTATTAATCTAATATAATCATTTTTATCTGATTCACCCTCTCAGTTTGTTATCGAAACATGCAAATGCATTAATCAATCATAACACCCAAACCAAGTAAACACAATTCAACTAGATTAACATTAAAAATAAGCAAAATCTAAAAGGAAAAGTTAGAACATCATTAACAACTCCAAATCCATAACCATACAACCCATCTCAATCTTACATGTTATGTGAATAAAAAGGTAAATGGGGAGGAAATGAAACTCAGGTTGGATGATTTAGGACAATAACGACGTCGGGAGATCACCTATTTTGGGAAGCTATGGCATCAGAACCCTCCTCTTCTTCTGTTGGCCCCTGAAATATTTTTGTCGAATTAAGTATGATAGTTATGGAATAAGCATGGAATTTGAATTTTTGCCTTCGAATAAATTATAAGGTCATGATAGAATTATTATTGGAGTTAATTAATTTTTTGTGTTAGTAGGGTTTTATTACATTGGTTAATTAGATTAAAGTAGTAAGAATGTGTAAGGGCAAATTTGGCATGCCACTTAAGGTTAAAAGGCAAGAAGCATTAAAGGAAGGGCAAATATGACTTTTACACTCATTAAGGGCATAATGGGAAGAGGAAAAGAGTGTCTTGCACATTAGAAGGAATAAGGGCAATCTTCTTATGTCACTATGTTAAGAAAGTCAAGAAGCATTAAAGGAAGGGTAGGAATGACTTTTAATACTCAATAAGGGCATAATGGGTAAAGGAAAAATGTTGTCTTGCTTTAAGAAGAAGAAAAACGAAATTTAGAGAAGAAAGGAGTGAAAAACGTGAAAGAAGAGAAAGAAGAGAGAGAGAGTCATGAGAGAAGCTAGGAAAAGGAGAAAAATTGTGGGAAACTTGGAAGAAAGAAGAAAAGAAGAGGAAATCAACTTGTTAGAGGTACGTTTTCATCTTTCTTCTTTTTTGGTTTGACAAAGGAAGTAGAGAAAATGGGTTTTTGTGTTGGGAATGAATGTGGAAGAAGATGGTTTAGGGGGAACCCATTTGATCTTAGGGTTTCCAAGTTAGGTTTTGGATTTTTTAACCTAGATGGACTATGGGTAGGTTAGGTTTAAATTCAATTTTAGCATTTCTTTGATTCTTGTAGTTTTTAAATTTTCATTTGAATATGGGTTAAATAAAAATTAGTTTATTTGAAGGAAATCAAGAAAACCTTACTCAAGAGCAAGGGAAAGGCAATCTTAAGCTTGGATTTTTCAGCAAAATTAGGTGGGTAATTTATTTATAGTTATTATGTAATAGGCAATATGCCTATGAGTGTGTATATGCTTGAATTGCCAAATTGTGAATTGCTTTGATGTGAAAAATGCATTATAATGTGTTCTATGTTATGCATTAAAAGATGTATGACATTTTGATATATCGAATTTTGAGTATGATTATGCTATGCCTTGAAATTGTATCATGGCATTTTGATTAGATGGAAAGAAGAAAAAGCATGAGAATATGAACTTGTAATTGATTGAATTGAGCATGAGATCTGATTGTGTTTGGGCGAGAGAGGAACCATTTCGTAGTCACGTGCACGTCGACATAAGCCTTCTCCCGGCTGCTCGCTTGTGGCACACGAGATCCGAAAAGTGGACTCGTTTTGTTTACGGAGTAAACTTCGGTTTTTCTGTTTTGTTCCACGGAACCTCGAGCCATTTGTTTGTGCATTTGCATCTTTGATGTGTTAAATTTTGATGAAGTCATGTACTATGCTTTGATGTTAAAGCACATCCAATATGTTTTATGTGATGATGTATTGAATTATAAGTTATGAATGTTGAACTTACATTGTCGGGTCAAGACAAGTTGGGTATGCTTATATAATTAGGTGTATATATATGTTTAGTTGTGTGGCTCGTTGCCAATGGCTATAAATATATTAGCCACTGAGCTGTATAGCTCAACCCAATATTTTCCCACTCCTCAGGTGTAGATCGAGAAGATTAGTGATCCTTGCAAGGCATCAAAAAACTCCAAGATAGCTAGAAGTCTTTTGTACTATATCAATGAACATTTTTGGATAGCTTTAGAAGCATGTCAAACATGAGCATCTTTTGTATTTTTGTTTAAGTTTTGATGTGTCTATTGACCTGTAACAAACTCTGATTGTGTTTAAAAATGAGAAAGTGAGACTGAATTCCTTTCCATGTCTGATTTTGTTATATTTGAAGATTTGGTTAATGAAACGTACATGTGTAAGTTCTCCTCTGTTGAAAGTGCTAAGGTTATTTGTACTAGAATAGCATGTTAAAAATTGGAGAGATTATGCTCTGAACGCAAAGGAAAAATATAGAGGAAGACAGACGCAAAGGAAAAACACAGACGAAAGGAATCGTCTGTGCTGACGTCACGCACGGACGCAAAAGCAAATATAGAGGAAGGGTATCGTCTGTGATGATGTCACACACAGATGCAAATGAGAGGCAGATGCAAGAAACATAGATGCAAGGAACACAGACAACACGTCATAACACAGACGCAAGGAATCGTCTATGATGACACGTCATAACACAGACGCAAGGAATTGTCTGTGGTGACACGTCATAAGGCAGACGTAAATGAAAGACAGACGCAAATGGGAGGCAGATGCAAATGAAAGGCAGACGATAAAACACAGACAATAGGAGGTCAAACTCAGACGATAAAAGTCAAAGGCAGACGATAGAACACAGACAATAGGCCAAACGCAGAAGAAGAAGTTAAGAAGTTATGCTAATTGGCCCGAAGCACGTTCATAAGCAAATTGGGGACTTACCAACGCTATCCTTCGATATATTTGGGCTGGAATGGAGATGAGCCAAAAAAGGGTTAGTTGAATGCAAGTGGTTGTGTAAAAATAGTGGTATCTGAATGTGATAATCAGGCTCTAGAAATAGGGTCTGACATAACTTGATTTTGCTTATATATTAAATCGATTCGATAGGATATGATGGTTTATATTACAGATGGAAAGATTGAGATTAGTGGTGGATTTATGTTGTAAAATTTATAATTTTGATTATGGTTTGCTTGAGGACAAGCAAAAGCTTAAGTGTGGGGATATTTGATAGATACCTCATATTTGATGTGTTTTTGTTTAATATTTGATACTTTTGTTATATATTTGGTACTTAATTCTCTCCAAGTGCTTTTGTAGGTGATAATTGCCTTCATGGACTTAAAGAAGAAGAATTCAGATGAACACACCATAAAAAGTGAAGATTTGATGCATAGAAGCTGCACGATTTTTAACATAGATGGAGAGTTCAAATCTAAATGTTGTCTTTAGAGAATAATGAGAGGACATTGCAAGATTTTTAGGAAGCCTAAATTTGTAGTTGTTCAAATTTGTTTCGACCAGCAACCATTTGTTCAAAATAAAACTTATTTTGGTATAACTGGCAGCCTGACCACTAGAGCTTTACATGGACATATATGAGGTTCATAAGATCCAAAAGCTCAAATTTAAGCCAACATCCTAGTCCAAAATTCCTTTGTATAACTTGAGGCCCCAAAATGCTGTTTGGAGGGGCTAAAAAAGCTGAGAATGCGATATGAAGTTTATCTTGTCCCGGTCTGAATTTTGATCTTCCCTTAGTTTTTGGCCCATAACTTTCGCTGTAGAGCTTTGTTTTAAGCCAAAGAGGATTCATTGGAAATCTAAGGAGTGGAACTATAATTTATATGAGAAATTGTGACCTAAATATGAAGATATCAAGGTCAAAAACTTGAAGGAATTTACGGTCGTTCATCTGCCCCTACACTTTCACAATTTTCAGACAATTGTGGTTGTGCACAGTTTGATGCACAATCAAGCAAGAGACTGTGCATCTCCCTAGAACCCTGAATTTAGTGATAAAAATACATTTTTGGAAAGGGGGCAGCCAAAGGAGACTTTGAGAGGTGATTTCTAGACCTAGGTTTATCCTCAAGATGTGATTTTGGCCTAGGAACATGGGAAACACGAAGGTTTCATCGACAGATCCATTGAAATACAAGATTAAACCTCTACATCACAAGAACATTCAATAGAAGACAATTAGGGTGATTTAGAATTATAACCCATTGTATTTGTTTTTCTTTCAATGTATGTTTGATTTCGTTTTTGATAATATGTAGCTAAAGTTCCAGTTAGTATTTTGGTTAGATGAACCTTATATTAATACTTTGATATGATTTGATTCTTTTGTTAATGCAATTAGTTGTTTAATATATTATGATCTGGTTATACATTTTATTTATTTTCTAATAACCCAAGAATATTAAATCATAATCTGATTTCATGGGTAGAGATTGAGAAATCCTAATGTGAATAGATCTATCGTAAATAAAAGGAGTTGATTGCAATCCTAGAGATAGGATGACATAAACTTCTGAATTAGGGTTAAACCTAATAGAGCGACTCATAAATCGGTAATGCAAGCCTATAAGATTTATCTTGAGTAATTCAGTTAGAGAACTTAGGATTAGTTGTTAGCAGACTCAAGGTCAGCTATTAGCATACCATAGGAGTCTCCACGGTCTAATACATCAATAAAACAATTGCATAATGAAAGATTAATATATTAAGGGTTTAAGGGGATTCAAACCTAGATACTAATTTCTGATAACGATAGTATCCTAAATGAGTTCCACTGTCTCTAAATTCATTATTGTTTCCTATTTCTTTAATTGTTTTAGTTTTTATTTTCTTTTTATTAAAAATCTAAAATAAATCTTTAGGCTAGATAATAGAGGAAGGGTAAGTACTAGTGTTCATAGTCTTTGTAGGATTGTCTCGTACTAGCTAAAGCTATATCATGCACTTGTGGTTTATTACAATATTGACTTATTTTTTATTTTTTATCAAACAACCATAATTAAGCATATTACCTAACAACCATAATTCACGCATATTTTGTGTCTATTTCCTTTCTCTTTAAAAGGAAAAAGCTAAGTAGTGGCTAAACTCGATGCCAAGTTCGTCACTGACCACTTAAGATTAAATGGAGGAAAAATTTCTAGTGAAATATTTTCATCCTACGAAGAATGAGAAGTTAAGGAACAATATCTCTTCATACTCCCAAAATGAAGGAGAATCGTTGTATGACACTTGGGAGAGATTCAAGGAGATGTTTTGACAATGCCTACATCATGAATTACTTTTGTGGATGAAAATCCAAACTTTTTATAACAGGATAAGTTAGAATACAAGGTAGTCAATTGATGCAGCAGCTGGAGGGAAGCAGAATAACAAGACACCTAAAGGAGCCCAAGAGTTGATTGAGGACATGGCCATGAATAACAACCAATGGTGCTGAGCTAAAGCACCAACCACCAATAGGCCATCTGGAGTGTATGAAGTAGATGTAATGACAAGACTAGCTAGTCAATTGGAAGCCCTGAGCAAGAAGATAGACAACATTACTATGGCTCTACAAGGAAGAGTGATGCAATGTGAATCATATGGGTTAGATCACCTAAGACAAGATTTGTCAATCTGTTCAACCCAAACACGTAGATTATTTGGGGAATGCTTCAAGACCCTAAAATAATTCCTATAGTAACACATACACCCCTAGATGGAGAAACCACCTTAATGACTCGTGGGGAAAATTAGGGATAATAAAGGATTAACCCTCCATCGGGATTTCAAGCACAAACATCACAACCAAGGAAATCAAGGATGGATGAGCTGATAATGGAACTCATTTAGGATTCAAAGGTAAAACATCAGTAGATAAAAGCATCCATAAAAAAATTAGAAATAAAATTTGATCAACTGGCCAAATCAGTCGCAAAGAGATGTAAAGGAAGTTTGTCAAACACTACTGAGACAAATCTGAGGGAAAGGATGAGACAAAGCTGAGGGAAAGGATGATGGAAATCACCTGGTCTAATGCAAAGAAGCTCCGTAAGGAAGAAGATGAAGAGTTAAATATTGAGGGTCACTCTGAAACTATTGGTGAACCTACTTTAAAGCAAGTCAAGGAATCTCAACCTTCTATTCCAAACCCTGTGTAAACCAAGAGAAATGAAATGGAAGACGAGTTAGACTATGTCATTGGTCTGTTAAAGAAACTCATAGAAGAGTTTCCTTACGATAAACTCCTTCTGCATAAACCAAAAAGCTCAGAATTACTGGAAGAGATATTGTCAAATAGAGAGAAATCGAAGAAGTTGGAGAAGGAAGAATCAAACAAGGAGGGCTCCAATAAAGTGGCAACACTACTATAGAAGCAAGTTGACCCAGGGCATTTTTATATTCCTTGTACTATTGGTAGTGTCAAATTCAATAAGGCTTTTGCAGACTTAAGAGTGGGCATTAATTTGATGCCCTACACTTTGAGTAGGAAGATGAAATTAGGTGAATTAACCCCAACTATGATGTGTGTACAAATAGATGACAGATCACTCCACCATCTTAAGACATAATTAAGGATGTGTCAGTTAAAGTAGACAAATTTGCCTCCGACTGATTTCACCATCTTGGACATAAAAGAGGATATAGAAATACCTATTGTCTTAGGACAACCATTCTTAGTGATCGCCAAGTCTCTTATGGACATTGGTGGAAACAAATTAAACCTGAGTGTGGGGGGACGAGAGGGTTTCATTTAAAATGTTTGATGGTAGGAGAAATCCCTTTAAATTTGTGAACGTTATCAAAATAAAGAAATCGTGTGAAGAAGTATCATAAGATTCCACTCACAAGGACTCATCCGAGAAACCACAATTTCAAAAGAATAATCGAAACAATAAACCAAGGAAGAAAGGTGTCAAGAAGCACAAAAAGGTAGCTTATTTGCAAGTCATGAAACCTATAGTTAAGCTACAATCACATTATTCATTTGAACCACCTTGAGTGAAAGAAGTACATTGAGCTAAAGATGTTAACCAAGCGTTGCTTAGGAGGTAGCCCAAGATTCAGGATTTTCTTTTGTTATGTTACTTTTGTATTTTTATTTTATTTTTATTGTTGCTTGTTTTCAATTAGTTTATGGTTTATCTTTTGAGTATATTTTTAATCTTCTTTTCATTAATTATTTATGGTTTGTTTTCAATTGACTTATTTTTCTTTCTTTTTATCTTTTCTTTTTCTTTTATTTTTTCAAGGATAAATTACCATTGGATGGATCAACTCAAGAAATCATCATAATCAAGAAAGTATCAAATGACCTTGTCACTTACATATTTAATTATATTATGTACATTGAAGACAATGTCCAATTTTAAGTGTAGGGATGAATGACTAAACTTTTAACTAAATTCTTCAAGTTTATTATAATTTTGATTATAAACTTTCTTAATTGATGTCTTGAATTATTTGAGTACTATATGTTGTTATTGAATATTGATTTGAATTGGTGCGCAAAAAGATGATGGTTAAAATGAAATTAATTTTCTAAGTCATATTTTTCGTAATCATTGAAATATTCAAGTTGAATGAAGTTTTCATATTATTTACACACATATACCTATCTTTTCTGTGAGCTTTTGAGCCTAAAGAGCAAATTTTCAAAATTTTTAAAGCTCTTATTATTCTTTCATGTATGTTATGATTGCATGGGAGGATAATTCTATAACTTGCTTTATTATACATGTTGAGACCATATTTGTGAAAATTAGAAGTATTAACATGATAAAGGTGATGAGAATAACCAACTTGTTTAAGCCTTTTTCCTTGAAATTACCATACCTTTAAATTTTAACTTTAGGAATAACCAAGTTGAGCCTTAGCCTTTTTTGTTGATTAAACCCACATGTTAACCTTAATATCATTTTTCTTTGAAGACATGTTTATTATTTTGAACCTTGAAGGTTGTTTACTTTATTTATTTGTTAAGACTTGAAATTTATGAAAGGTCCAATATCTATTAAATTGTGGTACTAAATGCTTATTGTGGAAAAAATGACAAAAAGAGAAGGAAAAAGAATAAAATAAGAATAAATTTATGGTACCAATAGGGTTACATTGAAAGGACCTATGTGTGTTTTGTAACCAAGTCTTGTAATGTTTCTTTGAGTATGTTTCCTTCAATTTAGTGCCTTTTATTATCCCATTCATACCATACGAAACCCCATTACAACCTACACAAAAACTTTTTAATTTTTGTTTTTAGTTTGTAAAAAAATGGTGGAGACATAATTTTACTGCAACCCCATGTGAAGGATCTTGCTACGCATTGATTGAGAGTCTTGACACTTTTCACCCTAAACACTTGAGTGCATTGAGTGAAATCTTAGCGAAGGTGTAAAAGATGAATGTTTCTTATTTCAATGCGATTGTTGATGTGATTATTATTAATATTACCTAGGAAGTTAATTTTATGACAACTTGATTCTAATTGTATGTTAATTTGATTCAATAGGATATGATGATGGTAGTATAAATGGATAGGTTGAGATTGATGATGGATTGATGTTGTAAATTTACAATTTTGATTATAGTTTGCTAGAGGACAAGCAAAAACTTACATGCGGGGATATTTGATAAATGGTTAATTGACTATATTTTTACCCATATTCAATGTATTTTAGCTTAATATTTTATACTTTTGTTGTATATTTAGTGCTTGATTCATTGCAAGCGTGTTTACAGGTGATACTTGCCTTCATAGACTTAAAGGAGTGGAATTCGGGCAAAAATGTTGCATAAAACAAAAAATTAACAATCTTGAAGGAGTGCACAGTCGTGGACTTTTGCACATTGGTACACTTTCGCAATACTCAACAGATTCTGATCATGCACAGTCGTGTGCATGACTATGCAAGCGACCATGTAGAACCTAAAATTTTCCTAGTATCAAAAAAGTTCATAGCTGTGTAAAAGTGCATTGTCATGCACTCTTTCCAAATTGCTGATTTTTTATTTTGTGTCTAATTTTGTCAAGTATCAAATATACAACAAAAGTATAAAACATCAAGCAAGAATACATTAAATATTGGATAAAAATATAGTCAATTAACTATCTAATACTTTTAAACAACATATTTCAAATGTTACAAATATAGTGTTGCCCAAAGTACTTTTTGTTGTAGTGTGTCGTTTCTCTTGAACTATTTCTAAAATCAGCTCACCTCAACCACCATAATCACATAAGTGTCCAACCTCTAATAGTATCCACATATCATGTTGAGAGAACTTTACAACTTTTATAAGGAGGATTATGCAAGAAGTGTTAAATCCTTTAGAGCTTAAGTCTATTTATAATAAGACTTGGACAAGCTCTAATTTCAATTAAACTTTAATTATGAGTTACAATTAATTCTAATTAAATACTAATTGGGTCTAAATAAGATCCAATATCTCATATTGGTTTTTATTTATTAAATATCTAATATTTAACTATAAAATTCTCAACTTTACAATCAAATTCAACTTAATTAAAGCACATGATCTCTCTACAACCTATTCTTTGTGTGTGACCTATTAGGTTCTCATATATGTTAGTAATGGATATAAATTATAACCCTAAATCATATTTAGGATTAGCAAAATTAAACTTCTTTAACTTATCTTTAGTTACCTAATTAAATAATTTATATTTTATAGATCAAGATTAACATCTAGCAATGCATCATGACCATATAAATATTCAAGAATGTCAATGTAGTTTTGACTAATCTTTTCTTGCATAAGTTTTTTGTATAATTCATTCCTTTCATTATATAATATTTTTATTAGAATGTCTACTCTATTTGTTTCTAATCATATTAGTTTTCTACTATTAACAATTAATTCAATTAATGACCTTTTAAAACTATATTAGACAAGTATTTCTCAAATCAATACAAATCGACAATAATGGAACATTCTCCCTAATCACTTTAGGATGATGAGTCCTATATTGACCATTCAACTACCTCCATATGGTTCATGCTATATCTAATGACTATCAACTGAGCTACTCTTGACTAGAATAGGTCATAAGTAGTATCAAAACACAACAATCCCTATATGAGATACTTTAGTGATCTTAAGTCAAAGGATCATTACACAATCATCATAATGAGAACTTCCATAGACATACAAGTAATATTCCAAATAGATTTCTCATATGCGGTCATTTTAGTGAACTTGTTTTTTTAATAAGCAGCCACATATTTGTTTAAGTATCTCTATACTTTAATCCATGAGATTGACTACTTCCTTCTTAAGAAGAAACATAAAATGTGATCATCTTTGTACATTCTATTCATGTTTCAAATAGTCTTTTTTACGTTTTTTTAATTTTTCAGTCTTAATAGAACAATGAATAGGAATAATTTAAGGATAATATATAAATGTAATATGAATCTCAAAATTTTATTTACAATATATATTTTAACTCTATAGACTTTATCATATGCATATGAATATTATTAAGATAAAAAAATTCCTTCAAATAATTATGTTACAAAACTACAACAAAATGATTGGTGGTAGGGAATTAACCAACATTTTGTAAAGAAAAGATCCTATATTATTTGATGCCTAATACAATGGTTTCATAGAATAGCTTCTTAAGTCATGAACTGCGAAAACACAAAATTGTGTTCTTAAAGATATCACAATGAGTTTAGTTTATTCATTGTAAATACTTGCTTCAGTGTGGCTTGCTATGCTCTTTAAATGCTTCTTTTTGGCTTGTTAAGGAGCACCACCAAATAAATCAACATATGGGGCCTACTCATTTTTATTATTTTATGGGATGAAAAATAAAAACTACCCTTCTAGTTTGACATACTTTTAAAATGACCAAATTCTTTAAAAAATGTAATTTGAACTTTTTCACAAAACTTGCTAGAGTTGAATTTCGTTAAAAAATTAACAAAAATTCTTACATGAAAATTTTGGTCCATGTGGACCAATTATTTTTAGGTGACATGGACTTTAATTGTTAACCTAAAGCCCCTACCTAGCCCTTTTAACTTAATATGCCCCTTTTTTGAAAATCCAATAAATTAGATATATATAAATTTCCTTCCCTTTCGAACTGAAGAATGCCCTTCATTTGATTGCATAAATAAAGATAGGGGAAGGAAAACTTCAAAAACTATTAAAAGTTATGTTTCAAAAACTTAATGGTTACTATTGTAATTTTTTTGTTTGTTCTTCTTTTCTCCTTTCCTTTGGGTGTTGCCAAGTCAAGGTCCTAGGTAGCTACCTCTTTAGTAAAAAAAAACACTTTCCTCATTAAATCCATATGTGTTTCCTCTAATCATACTAATTTATTAAGCTTCAAAAACTTTCCTCATATTGGTCAAAGAGTTCTAGTAGGGAAGGTAAAAGTTATTAATTTCACATAAATTTTATCACTTTCATTCGAGTTTGTTATTAGTTACCTTATTGATGTGATTTTGGCTTTATTCTTGTTTATTCTTGACCTAAAGATCATTGTGTAAAATTGAACCTTTCGTAATTTAAACTATTCCTAATGGACTGATAAAGCAATATTTTAAGTAATTGAAAACCACTAGCTAGTAAGCCTTGTAGAGGAAAATGACATTTAGGATGTGAAACGTCATAATAAAAAATTATAAAGAATTATCAACCATTCAAAGATATTACTTAAATCAACTCAAAAGCAACATTTATTGACTCAAAAAATAACATCAAAACCAAGGTTGAACTTATTATTCTCTATATATCTAGACACAGTTTTATCTTATAAGCACAAAAGGTAAATTTTAGAAATATTCATATATGTTATTTAGTTAAAGTAAATTATGTAAGAATAGGGAAGTAAAGCAAAGTAAAATGACCTATTGCATCCTAATTTGGAACCCTGAGAAAAAGGAGTATATATGTTTTCCTTTCTCAATTGGTTATTGAGCCTATAAAAAGTTTTAACGAACGCAATATTCATATTTTCTTTCTTCCATTTTTTCGATATATGCCTGGGTTGTTTCTTCTTTACCTTCTTCTTTATATTCTAATAATGTATTTTTATTAAGTTTGTTTAGATTTTTCTCTTCATTTTTCTATCACAAGTTTATATGTTTCAATATCTTAAACTGCTTCTTTCTAAAGATACTTTTGTTAGCTCAAGATATTGACCCTTTTTTAAAGACTTTCTAAAACATAAAAAGAAAAATATAGGATTTATCAATAAGTTTGATAAACATATGATTGATGTTTGTTCTTCCTTTTTTTTAAATCAATTTCATTAGTTATTGTTATATAATGAACAAAATTGACGCTACTTGCTTTCATTTTCCATAAAATTCTTACCTCATAGTTTTATACATAAATTTATTTGCCTCTTTATTTAAACATTCAGGTCGTAACTAGTTTTGCTTAGGAAATATTTGTTTTCCAGTGGGTTTTTCCTTTGGTAGATGTCCTTTTGAGCATGAAGCATTAATGTCATGTTTCAAAGCTTAGAAAAAAGAAAAAGAAAAAGTGTTTTTACAATCTTACTACTATAGTCTCAATGTTTATTTTTCAAAACTTATTTATGTCTTTTTGTTTATCTTTTTTATTTGACAGCCATATAATTAAGTTTTGATTTTGGCATGGTGGGACCTTCAAATTTATTCCTATAGTATACGGTGAAGGAGGAAAATGTTTAATTTTAAAGATTGAATCATTTGACAATGCTACAAATTCATATACACAATAAGAGACTTAGGCTATTGAGAGATTCAATGTTTTAGTTATAAATTTTCATAGAAGTATTTTGAGGATGACTTTAGACTTGAGAAGTGAGACCCTCATTTCGATATGATTAATTAATTGAAAAGAAAATTATAAGATTATAAAGGTAACTTCTCATATAATTGAATTTCCTTGTTGATATAACAAAAGATGCTATGAAGTGGGTGAACAAGTTGATTGTGTGGTTATAGAGGGTGATCACACTACTTCGGCAGTATGTGGTATAAAAGTTTGATTTGTTAGAGAAGGTGAATAAGGTGCTTGTGATGTTTTAGAAGGTCAATAATCTGCTTATAGGGAGGGTAAACAACCTGTCATTATTTATGCACATAATAAT
Source organism: Erythroxylum flavicans (assembly GCA_027576715.1). NCBI lineage: Eukaryota > Viridiplantae > Streptophyta > Magnoliopsida > Malpighiales > Erythroxylaceae > Erythroxylum > Erythroxylum flavicans. The sequence continues at coordinate 17,278 of JANZXP010083379.1, forward strand.
GAATTTAATGATCTAACATACGAGGATAGAAGAAGTTAGTAACTTTTATTATTCTAGTTTATTTGATTTTAAGGACAATTTTAATGAGTTGGTTAGTGAAGAGGCTACGAAAGAAGTTAGTTTTTTTTATAGCAATGTATAAGATGTCCCAACAAATTATATTCCATATATATTTCATAATATAAAGATTCTAATGAGCATAGAAGTATGGATGATAGTTAAGATAAAGATAGGAGAAAAGGGCCTAAGTTTATAGAATTTGACATAAATAATGATATGATGAGGTCAATTGATTTAAAGGTTAGTATTTTATTTGATGTAGTGAATCCATTTCGAAAAGCTCTAGTCTTATATGCTATTGAGAATGGTTTTGATTATATACATGTCAAGAATGAGAATGAGGAGTAACTATTGTTTGTAAAAAGGTTGTGGGTAGAGAATACATGCTTCTCCAATATAACATAAAACTACATTTCAAAAGATATTTCAATCCAACCATGGGTGTGATTAGAAATTCCAAAACAAAAATTGTAAGGCAATTTGGATTGTAAGGCCCTAAAATATACTCTATTTGAAATGATACATGTTCATGAAAGTACATGTAAGATAGGAATTAAAATTGTTCTATGAGTTGAATGTGAAAGTTATATGACTTGAATTTTGGTATTGGTGGACTATAGTTAGTAAATAGGAATTAATTGATACCATTAGAGAATTGAGGTATTTAAATATATATTTAGATTAGGAAAAATAGTCAAGAAATAACTTAAGTTTGTACAAAAAAATGATTAAGCCTATGAGTTAGCGAAACGTGGCATGGCTATTGCATTAACGTTTGGCATCATTGATTGTGTGACAAATGCACCAATCTTGGAATGACATGTGGACTGATTTGTAGGTGATTAATGGCAGTATCATAAGATGACAAAGGGCAGCATAATCAAGTGGTACATGGCATGAAATCTTAATGGACATATGTTTAAGTATATTGGAAACACCTAGCAACTAAAGATAACAAATTTTCTGCTAGAACGTTCTTTCACCCTTTCACCTTGTTTTTCACCACCGAAACTCTCATTCTCCTCTCAACTTCTGGACCTTTTTCTGAAGTTTGAATCATCAACACTTAGAAGCTTTGTAATTTATTTTATTATGAAGATGGCCTTGTAATTTTATGCGTTATTATCTTGTTAGTGCTAAAAGTTGCACCTTAATCTTAGATATATGTTGATTGCTTAGAAGGATTGGTTTGGCTTGATCTTTGAAGTGATTTGGAGTTGTTCTTTGAAGTTTAAAGATGTAAGGGAGTTCTAAACTTGATATCATGATAGAACATGTCTTGTTTGACGTTTGAAGTGGTTATAACGTGTACTGAATTCATAAAGAAATGTGGTTAGGAACATGATAGGTGTTGGGTACTCATTAGAAGGTGTGGTTCCACTGAACAGCCATCGGTTGTTCGGCTATATCTTGACCTGTAGATATAAAAATGAGATGATTTTAAATTAATATTAAAACAGAAACATTTTTCTACAACTTTTATGAAGAAGTCGAATTTTAATTTTGTCATTAAGGGCTTTGAAATTTAACTTGAAGTTGAATTCTGGCATAGGCTGCAACACTATCCTTGACAGAAATTGTGACCTAATTTTATCGAATAAGCTATATTGATGTTGGCTGAATCAGACAAAGTTGTCTTCATAAAAGTTCTATCATATTCTCTTATCTTTCTATTGGTATAAAGTTTGTAATTTTTGGATATCATAATTTGGAGATATGAGTTTTACAAGTTTGAGTGCACATGCACTAGCCAAAATTTTGAATGTGCACAGTCTGTAGGATTTTGAGCATAACTCATAGAATAATGAAACAAATTGAATTATTTTTATTTTTTTTGAAACTTAAGACATATAGGAACATTTTTTAGATGACCATATTGTCTCCAAACCTCAATTTCTAGGTCAGAATGGCCATACAAAAACAAACTAATCCAAAAACCTGTCATGTGAAACTAGCTGTCTGGAAGTTTGAGGTCCCTTATCCCACAAAGTTAGGAAGGTGAAAAAAAAATGAGAGTTTGTGCAATTTAAGACTATATAAGGTTAATTGAGTAATAGGTAATTTTGCATGATTAACTGAGATGATAATGGGATGTATGGTGTACAATGTTGAATTGCTTGGTGTGACCTTGAATGAATGAGTTCCAAAGGCTTATGTAGTCTGAATTGATTATGAATGTATTGATAGTATTTAGACTTATGATAATTATATTTAGATTTCTAAACACTCATTAATCAACCAAAATCACACTCAGATCGAATAAACAATGATATATGTACAAATAAGAACACTGACCTTGATCCATTGCACAGCAGAAACGTAAACAACAAAACTTTAAGGATTTGTGTTCTTCCAAGCCAAGATCCAAAAATCGAATGGATTCTCCTTATGGAACAGAGAAAACTGACAGAACTTTGTTTAGAAGGAACGTCAATAATGTATCTGACTTGAGGACCATAACCCTTTTATAGTCAGTTTAGACTTACAGGCCATTGTGGTTCCATTAACCATAATGACTCATAATGGGCTTCTACACATCGGGGCCATACTAATACTTAATTAATATTTTTGTAGGCCCAATTAATTTACTATAGTTAGATCACATTTTATTAGGCCTATAACTGAGATAGAAATCTATGTACATATATTTATACACATAGCCCACAAAATTCTAACAATCTCCTACTTGGGTTACGTGCGTTTCTAGATAATGTACATAGAATAAAAATTTAATGCGCGCAAACTTGCTATCTCATTTCATAAATATACCAAAACAATCTGGTCCATTAATTTTACTAGTGTGGGATCAAAGCGGCTTTTGTCATCTAATTTTGTGACTAAACCGAACAATTGTCACAATACCAGAAAAATCAATGACATAGATCAAGTATGGATGCGTAGCATAGAAATTACATGTGATGTGATCATAATCATGCCTATTTCAAACTGGTCCTAAATTATGACTCGGAGAGTCTCAAATCACTTTCTAGCCTTATACAATACCACAACAGAAAGCAAATTCTATATGTTCAGAATTTTTAGATGAACATGAAATTCATTAGATTTCATAAACCAAAGTCTATATAGAGCATAACTTTAGACCTTAGAAACTTAAAACCTTAAAACATAAAATTTAGATGTCAAAGAACATACATAGAAGTAAAAGATTAACTTCTACTAAAGTGATATGTCTGACAGACCTACCACACCCATATTGGCCACATATACATGAAACACTGAAGGTGGCAACCTTCTGGTGAGTGGGTCTACGATATTGGAGTTTGTACCAATATGTTTTATACACACTTGAAGATTCTGAACCCTTTCTTTCACAGCTAAATATTTGAAGTCGTTATGCTTTGATTTTGACGAACTTTGATTGTTATTTGAATACAGTATAGCGGCTTCATTATCACAATAAATCTTTAGTGGTCGTTTTAGATCATCAACCATTTGTAACCCAGTGATCAAGTTTCGCAACCATATTCTATGACACGATGCTTCATAGTAGGCTATATATTCTGCCTCCATTGTAGAAGAAGCTACAAGTTTCTGTTTTTCACTTTTCCATGAAACAGCTCATCCACTCATCATGAAAACATAACCTAAAGTGGATCTTCTGCTACTTAAGCATCCAGCATGATCAGAGTCGGTGTATCCAATGATTTCCAATCGCTCTGACCTTCTGTATGTGAACATATAGTCTTTTGTTCTCTGTAAATACGTCATAACCCATTTTGCTTCTTTCCAATGATCCATTCCTAGGTTACTCAAATATCTGCCCAACATCCCTATTATTGTAGAGCCCGGCCTCTACTGCCATCACTCCAGGTATTGTCCCCTCTGGTACTCGAACTCGAGACCTCAGGGTTTTGTTCCGCTCTACAGTCAGTCTCATGATGTTGGACCATTTAAGTTAAGTCTAGCTTGGTTAAATATGGTCCTTAAATGGTCAACCATATTGTGTGATTCTTCTGTATCCACTCAACCTCCTAAGTCTTTTATTTGACGGTCTAGCTCAAACTCTCGCAGTTGTGATCTATAAAGGTTCCTATGCATTATTCTTTTGATTTTTAGATCTACGTAGGTTAAGCTCTCAAAAGTACTTCAGGTCATAAACTGACTAAAATTCAAAATCTGCAAAAATGAAAGAAAACTAAACAAATTAATCAAATCAAATAAAAGAAAGCAAAAAAAAAGAATAAAACAAAATAAATAGAAATAACTAGGATAATAAAATTCAGGTTTTCCTAATGTTATTATTCCTCGGCAATGATGTCAAAAACTTGATTGATTCTTTTTGTACCAATATTAATTTTAATGCAAGTGCACAACGTTATTTTAGCTAACACATGCAAGTATGGGATATCACGAAGACCTGTGAATTGGACCATGGAAATTCCTATCTTATGTTATTAACTCCCTTAAGAATATGAACAAATAATCCATCGGTTGATCATTGGACCATGGAAATTCTTATCTTATGTTAATAACTCCCTCAAGACTATGAACAAATAATCCATCGGTTGATTAACAAAAATCTTTTTAGTTAAAACCCCTAGGATTGCATTATCGATTTATGAATTTTACTATTAAGTTCGACCTTAATTTGAAGGATTTATATTGACGTATATCTAAGTTTGCAATCAACTCCTTTCAATTATGATAGATCTATTGATACAAAGGATTTATCAATCTTAATTAAATGAAATGAAATTATGCATTAATTTTTCGGATATATTAGAACAAGAGTAAAACTCATAATTGAATTATAATAAATCAATAAAAATAATTGAATTAAATAAAAGATTAAAACATATTATTATCGTAAACTAGGATTATTCACACCTAGATTCTAATAACGTTTAGTTACTCATAGTAGAAAACAAAATCAAAGATAAACAGGAAGAAAAACTAATAGAAAACAAAAGAATCATAATTCTAAATCTCTTATATTGAATCTTCTTACAAGTTTGAGGTTTGATATTGTAATAGACTAGATCTTTTGATGTGTTCTTCACGTCTTCCACATCCCTTGATTAAAATTGTCCTTTCTTTAAGTTCCTCACATATAGAATCTGTTACAAAAGTCTGCTTTGTTTTGTTTGCCTCTGCTCATGTCTTTTTATAGTAAAATTTAGGATTTCTAGGACATACACTGTCTAATACACAGGCGTGTAAGAGACAATGAATAATAAAAAATAGTTGAATTCATGACTTTAAACAAGCACTAAGACTTACACACGCACATACAAAATTGTGTATCTTTAAATTGCTTCAAAACTTTGTTTTATGCCACGTTTTCATTCAAATTCTTCTCCTTTTAATCCATGAAAATAATTATAACCAATAAATGCACTTGGAGCGAATTAAGTACCAAATATACAACAAAACTATGAAATATCAAGCAAAATACATCAAATATGGGTGAATAAATATAGTCAAATATGTATCTATCAAAATTCCATAAGAGTATGGATTTGTAGAAGGAGGAAATTGTAATACGAAATATTATATGATGCAATATTTATTTCTTCTATAGCTAAGTTTAGTACTATGTTGTGGCCAAAAAGTTATAAAAATTACTTAGGTTATCCTACTCGCAAGTATACGAGGTGGTTACCCAGGGTCGTTTTCCACGAAGGAGAAATTGGTTAACGAAAATTAATCTTGAACGAAAAATAAAAACAGATACAATCCTAAACACTCTATCCTAAATTGTTGAGTGAAAACTTTGAAGAAAGTCACAAAATTTGAATGAAAAGTAAACGATTCAACTGGAAGGAAAGACAAATAGATTAATCGAGATGGAAGGCTATTGAGAATTAATTTTACTAATTTAATCTCCTATGCATGACTAAGGGAAAATGATTGGAAAGTCATATTACCAAAATTAACATTTGGGTTCTAAATAAACTCGAATAATGAACTAATCTAACTTTTGTATTCAACCAGTTAGCATCAGAATTAATTATGGAAGCCCGACTACTAATTACTGCTTAAGTTAATATATTTCTAATTCTTAACCTAAGCGTCTATCGTTTCTTGTTCCATATTAAACTTCTCCTCTCGATCCTTCGTTTAATACTAAAATGATGCAAAGTTTGATCATGCAATTACCTCCATTTAGTTCAGAAACTATAGCAAACGTAAGACAACAATGCAATCCCTCAATTATGCATATTTGACTAAAATAACTACATTATTCATCAAAAAAAAGAAATCAGCCCATCATAGCATATACATAGTACATCACCTCCATACACTTCAGTCCTATATTACTATCAACAGAAGTATTAAAGTAATAAAATAGCGAATACTATCTATGAAAAGAAAACAAATAATAGTCAGTTAAGTTATAAAAGTAACAAGTTCAGTAAATAACAGAAACATTGCAGCAGATGAATAAAAAAGCAAGCAAACAGGGATCGGGTGAGTGAGGTGCAATGGTCTCCTACCCCTATCAAGCTTCCCGCGTTAGCTCTCGCCTTCTGTTTCAGCATGTTCTCACCAAATGGTCGAAGGTTTGTTTCTGGTTCTAGCTCTCCACCTTGTTTCTCTCTTTTTCACCGACTCCCTCTATTATCTTCTGTTCTTCTCACATGTTTCTCTATCTCTCTCTGTGCCTCCCTAAATGTCCATCTGTGTGTAAAGAGTGAAGAATAAAAATGAAAAATGTCACTGCCACACTCCTCTCCTTTCTATTTGTAGCCTCATCTAGGTTTCGGTTTTGGTGCTATCCCTCCTGCATATGACACATAATAAGTTATTGAATTTAAGGAAAAACATGTCATTAGGGTGACTTTGTTTGTCACCTCCATAAGGGTTGGTCACCACCGTGACTTAAGTGTCATGGTGGTGACAAGATTAGTCACCACCTTTCTTTGTTTTTTCCCTTGTCATGCAAATTACTTACGTGAACTTTCATTTTTCATGCAAAAAATTACAAATAATCCAATTAGCATGCATGCAATATTCACACCATTTTCATTCAATTTATTTTTCATTTGGATTAACTCACAAGAATTTGTAACCAAAATGAAGATATGAAGGGAGTTAAGAGCAATAGAAACTAGAAATAACATACTACAACTTACCTTTGAAAATTCCACTTAAATCAATTAACAAGATTTTATATTAGAGATAAAACACTAAGACTTTAAAAGAGCCAAAATAAATGATTTTGGGACTTGATCGATAGTCTAAGAATATATTATCCACTAAGTTTAGAACTAAGTAAATAATAAAAGGTTATGAGATATCTAAGAGGTCAGATATAATCTTATAAACCTATTGAACAATTTTTTTATTTCAATATATACTTATAGGACAATGGTTCTCAAAATAAGTAGTAGAAGTAAGATAAAATTTTAGAAGTTGAAATCTCATGACAATATCTTATAGGAACTAGTTCCTTTGTTAATACATTTGATGTATAGTTAAAAGGCTACAAGACGTTAAAGATTCACTTTCATAATAAATTCAAAGAAATTGATTTGTAGATGATTGTGAATTTATCATGTTTGTAAGAAGGTTAGTAGGAGTACATTTTTCCTCTTCAGTGGGCAGATGTAGAGACATATTGTTCATAGAGAACAACAATTCATAATTTGAATAATTAAAACTATAATTCTCCAAGAACACATCTTGTTAGATATATAAAATGTAACAACTTAATTTTGAGAATTAGATATATACAAATGGATACGAAAGTTATTTTCCTATTCTAATCTAAGTACATAGATAATGCATTAAAGGTGTGCAGTATTTAAGATATTTATTACTTGTTAAGTATTACATACATCCATTAAAGATGTTTAGTATTTAAGATATCTATTACTTGTTAAGTATTACATACATCCATTATTTTATGTATAAGTTGATATTTGAGTTTAAAGTTATATAGATATTGACTTTGGAAGTAATTCCTAATTAAGGTATATTTTACTTAGAAAATTTTTATTTTGAGATTGGAAACGTTTCAACGTAGCATTAATTACTAATCAAGACAAAATACATTTTTCATTTAGTGTAATGATTAACCGGATCAATAAGTTCTTCAATAACTTTATAAAGTTCCTTGTATTATTCAAACAATAATGTGTTGTAGAATATTAGATCCATTAGTCATGTAAAAGGAGTTATGATCTCATTAAAGATCCAAGTATGTATTTAGACAGTTTTTTAATTATGATGAAAATTGTGAGATTTAAGCAAGTGCTCTCTATAAAGAATCTTGTATAATTCTCTCACTAATCCATTATCCTAGCAACAAAATGATCATCATATAGTGATATGACATAAGATACGTAAACGATTGACTTAGTACAAGTGGGAGATTATTGGTTTAAATCATACAATCAGTCGGTTGGTTATAGTTTAGTGACATAATTATTTAAAAGCATTCTTTATCTTACACATATTTAGATATATATGATAAAGTCAAAAGGATAAATATACATTGTAAATCAAATTAAGATGAGATCATAATTATGAAATTCATATTGCATTTATGTATTATCTTTAAATTATTCTTCGTCATTATTTTATTAAAACTGGACATTAATAGAGTGTAAAAAGCCTAGCACACATTATGTTTCTTCTTGATGAGGGAAGTAGTCGATCTCTTAAAATAAAGTATAGAGATACTTAAACAAATGTGTGGGTGCTTATTAGAGAATAAGTTCATTGAATTTACCTAATATGAGAATTTCATTTGGAAAATTACTTGTATTTCTATAGAAATTCTCATTGTAATGATTGTATAAGTGATCCTTTGATTTGAGATCTTCAAAATATATCATATAGGTATTGTTATGTTTTGATACTACTTATGAACTCAATTTGTAGTCATTAGATATAGCATGAACTATATGGAGGTAGTTAAGTGATCAATATAGGAATCATCGACCAAAAGTAATTAGGGTAAATATTTTATTGTTCTTAACTAGTATTAATTTGAAAAATCCATAAGCAAGATAGAATGAAATTTTGTAAATAGTTTAAAATTTTCATTAATAAAATCAGTTACTAATTATGGAGAACTAATATTATTGGACTTAAATAAAGTAAAAATTAATTCTATACTCTATGCCTAATTGAAAAATTGTATGATAAAAGGATCGAATTAATTGAAAAATCATGCACAAAAAGATTAGTCAAAATCACTTTGACATTTATAAATATTTGGGTGTTCATGATGCATTACTATATGTCAATCTTGATCTATAGATATAAATTGTTTAATTAGAGAATTAAAGAAAAATTAAAAGAGTTTAGTTTATCTAATCCTAAATATAATTTATGGTTATAATTTTTATCTATTACTAATATATTTGAGAACCTAAAGGGTTAAACATAAAAAGGGTTATAAAGAGAAAAGATATTTTAATTAAGTTAGACTTGATTATAAACTTTGATAAACTTTATGACTAAAAATAAGGTATTTAATAAATAAGGACCAAAATAAGACATTGAGCCTTATTTATATATAGTTAGTGTCTAATTAGCATAATCAAATTAACATAGCAGCGTAATCAAATTATCCTAAAATTAATTTTTCTAAGCAATATTAGTAGTAATCAAATCATAATCTCATTGAAGTCAAAAGCATTAATCTTTACACCCTCATTAAGATGTCACTCAATACATTCAAGTTTTTTGGGTGAAAAATATCAAGACTCTCAAATTAATGCACAATAAAATTTTTACCATGGGCTTGCAATAAAATCATATCTCTACCATTTATGTACAAAATAGAAAAAAATTCAAAGGTCTTTATACCACTTCTTAATGGAGCTGAACTTGAATAAAATTCTACTTGTTCATTTGCCTATTTAATATTTACCACTTAAACTGAAC
>JANZXP010083408.1:0-27170 GCA_027576715.1 Erythroxylum flavicans
ATTCATGTAATCTTTCACATAATACATATATGTGTACAAATACAAATGCACATGTGACTCACTTTCATTATTACTTTATTGTGACTGAGTGCCTTTTTAACTGTCTCGTATTCGTTGTAGATACCGGGCTCATTAATAACTATCCCGTACCTATTATGGTTATCGAGCTCATTATAACACTGAGCCTGTGGCTCTTTATGAGCATTTCTGAGCTTTAAGCTCTGTTCAGATTGGTTACTCTGGTCACAACCCCTTTATCTGATCATGCATAACAATGTAATAAAATGCATCATTTCACAAATAAGCTTTCATTCACTTTCATTCATTGTGTATAGTCACTTTCATATATTCATCGAATCTAAGTCCGACATTCAACATTTTTGTTGAGTACACTAATTTTTCCCAATTCACATTCAATTATGAACACTTCCAATGCAATCTTAATTATCAAACTCCTCAAACCATCAATGTCCGGAATTATTACGTTCATATAAATATTAGTTCACTAATTGAAATTTAAGCAAATACAATCAATCCTAGTGAGAAATATCTAGGTTACTCACAGTAAGCTCTAGATAGCTATGGCTTCGATGAACTGGCATGTCTGGATGTTGTCATTCAACTTATATGTCTAAATCAAGCAATAAACATATTGTACACATTACTAATTTGATCATTCATATAAGTATTCAATCATACACATATGTATGTGTGTTATGTATAATGCATATGATATATGTGAATTGCATTATGTTTTAGGGCTTAAATTGTTATATATTAAGTGTTAATTTGAGTGTTTAGTATATGTTTAGGTTAGAATTATGCTAGTTTGTGTGTATAAGTGCTTTTATGGGTTAGTATAAGTCTTTGAGCTTAAATATTATGTTTTTGAGGTACTTTAATGTGTTTGTTAGTGTTTCAGGGTCAAAAATGATAAACGAAAAAGTTTCAGAAACTTTCGGGCTGAAACAACGACCCATAATCGTGGTACAATAGGCCATGATCATGACAGAAACATGGGAGCCAGTCCACGATCGTGGTATTTGGTCCACGATAGTGACAGAAGGCTTTGCCACAGCCTACGATCGTGGCCTAATTGCCACGATCGTGACAGAAAGGGTTGGATGCAGGCCACGATCGTGGCATGCAGGTCCACGATCGTATAAATAAGAGAAAACGTCAAGTTTTGAGGGATTTTTCGGACTTTTTTGATCTGAAAAAACCGCTCAAGACACACAAGGTATTTAATGAACATGAAGAACATAAGAGAGGGGAGCTTTTGCATCAGCCACAATTTCGAAACCCTAGAGAGTTTTATCAAGAGATTGAGAAAGAAATGAAGGAAGAAAGACGTAGAGAAGAAGCCTACGTGAGGTACTTCCTGGGATAGGAGGTTTCCCGTTGTTGCTGCCTCTGTCATCCATTTCGAGTCTATTTCTGGTTAAGTTTCAATTTTATGATTGTATATAATTTGAAATAGCCATAGATGATAGAATTGTTGAATGTTGAGGATTTGTCTAAACTCACCTTTGGGATATTTTATCTTTGATATTAATGAAATTTGATTGTTGCATTTTTATTATATTTCTTTTGATTTTAGTTTTACAATTACATAATTCGGTGATAAACTGAGAGGGTGAACAGAGTAAAAAATCGTTAAATTAGGCTAACAAGAGTTAGGTAATTTAATAGATCAAGAATTAAATCAAACCGGTAAATTTGTGTGAAGAGAGATCTTGCATAAGTTTTCGGTAGTTTTTGGACAACTTAAGATCTAATTTAGGTTTCGGATAAATTGTGAATCAAGAGATTGCAATTCCCATAATCTGATTATGGTTAATGGTTATAACTCGAGAGAGAGTAATCAACCCTAGGACTATCTAGAACCGGTAATCCAGTAATTTTATAATCAGTTAGGTTTTCATTAAAGTCGGATAAAATTCCCCTTCTCTCAATTGGTAGTTCCTAGGTTGATTCTTGATTAGGTGTTGCATTTGCTATCTTATTTATATTTTTTAAATTGATTATTGGAATTAATTACGTTATTGAAATGCTTTCTTGCTATAGTTTTATTCCTTTTGAGTTATTGTAAATTATTTTCAGGCTTAGATTTTAAGATTAGATTAATCTTTCTTGGGATCTACACCTTAGGTAATATGCTAATGACCTATGCATTTACAAAATATCGAGGTTAAATTATTAAAGCTTTTCATATCGGAAACCATCAATCAAGTTTTTGGCATCGTTGCTAGGGAAACGATTAGTTTAGTTCTATAATTTAAGGCAATTAGTTTAGTTTTTATTTTTTTTTCATTCTTTCCTTTTTATTTCAAAAATTATGCTCTTGCATCAACACAAGAGTTACGAAAGGTTCGAGTTGTGTAGCTGAAACTTTGGACTTAGACATCACTCGATTAGAACGAAACCATTAGGAAAGCTTGGCGTGAAGAAAAAGCAGAAAGTGTGAAATCAAAAATGGCTGAGGAATTTCAGCAGAATATGGACCACGGAGCAAACTAAGGACGTCAACGATAGACCTTGATGGACTTCATGAGGTCAGGGTTTGATGCAGCTAACGAAGGAGTAGCTAGGCCACCCGTTCAAGCAGCCTCCTTTGAAATTAAACCAACCCTCTTAAACATGCTTTAATAGAATGTGCAATTTTATGGATTAGCAAACGAAGATCCCAATGCACATATAGTGAACTTTCTCAAAATCTGTGATACCTTTCGGTACCATCAGATGTTGGAATATATGGTCCGAATTAGGCTTTTCCCCTTTACCCTTAGAGATAAAGCAAAGGCTTGGTACCATTCCCTTAGCCCAACTAATGTTACGACGTGGGATCAGCTAGTTCATGCTTTCTTAGTTAAGTATTTCCCTTTGACCAAGACCACTAAGATGGAAATTACCAATTTTCAGCAAGGTGATGGGGAATCGATCTACGAAGCGTGGGAGAGGTATAAGGATTTGCAACGGAAGTGCCCACACTATAACTTACCCAAGGAATTCCTGTTGCAAACATTCCACAATGGAGTAAACCTATCGACAAGAGGCACAATTGACGGAGCTTCAGGAGGATCACTAATGAGGAAGACAGTTTATGAAGCGGAAGAACTGATAGAGGAGATGACGAGTAATAGCTGCCTCTAGAAAAATGAGCGGAGTAGACAAACTACATCATTATAAGAGGAAAAAGTAATTGTGGCTGTCGATCAAATGATGTAAATGTAAGCAAAAATTGATAACTTGATGCGACAGCTCAACAGTATGAAGGCTTCGCCCTCAGCTTTGGTGAAAGCCGTACTGTAAACTCTATGGACAGATGGAACATAATACAGTGGACTGTTACTTGATAAAGGAAGACAATTTGGAGCAAGTAAATTATATAGGGCGCGATATGGACAAGGAGGGGGCAACAATCCCTACTATAACACCTACAGCCCTAGCTGAAAGAATCAACCTAACTTCTCTTGGACAAATAATGCTGGAGGACAGTTCAGACCACAAGGAAAAGCAAGCTTCCAACAAGATAAACCAAGCTCAATGGAATCTAAGTTGGATAAGATTTTGGATAAAATTAGAGGCGTGGAGGATGCACACAGGAGGCTCGAAAGCAAATTCGAACAAGTAATAAAGAACCATACCTCATCAATACACAATCTGGAAGTCCAAGTAGGCCAAATAGCGGAGGCAATGTCTACTCGGAATGCAGGAACCCTTCCAAGCAATACCGAGTCTAACCCAAAAGAACGGATCAGGGCTATCATTCAAACCCAGGAGAAGGAACTTGAACATGTGAAAGAAGATGGAGATAAAGGAGAAGGACAGGCAATTATGGAATTCCTTCAAAGTGAGCTCGAAATTGAGCTAATTAAAGAACCTCAATCTGAATTCCCATACCCTATTTTAGCTCAGCCGAAGTCAATGTCAAGTAGGGAAACAAGGAATTCTAAGGAGGTTGAATCAAACAGGGTTGAGAATATAACGGAACAACTGCAAACGAGGCTCACCCTAAAGGAATCAGTCTAGAAGAAGGTTAAGGAGCACACAGAAGAAGAAAACCCTTACACAAAAGAAAGAGGATCCAGGGGATTTTTTCATTCCTTGCAGTATAAATGAAGTCACTATAGACAGGGCATTCGCGAATTTGGGTGCGAGTATCAATATGATGTCGTACACCTTTAGTCTAAAATTGAGGTTGAGAGAGTTAGTACCCACGAAGATGTTAGCGAAGACGGTAGATAGAACAATTCATCAACCGAAGGGGATTATTAAGGATGTGCACTTACGAATTGATAAATCTACCTTTCCCACAAACTTCTATATATTGGACATTGGAGAAGATGTGGAGACCCCTATGGTTTTTGGACAACCGTTCTTGGTCACTGCTCGTTCAATCATTGACGTTAATGGGGGTGAACTAATTTTGAGAGTAGGAAAGGAGCAATTAACCTTCAAGGTGTCAAAGAAAGACTACTATTTTCCTTTACCTCCAACGGATATCAAGGAACCTGAACCTAGAGGAGAATGGGAAGATATTGAGGATCTTGGGAACACGTTCAAAAAGAAACAATCGTGTAAAAGAAGGCGAAGGAAGGAGATTCATAAGGAAGGTGAAAACTATAGTATGGTAGCGTATGTATAAATTGTAACATTAGTGATTGCATTACCATTACACCATTCATTCAAACCACCGTGAGCTAAAAAGAGTGTCGAGCTACCTGTAGTACCCCATTCTCATAAGACACATACCCGACATCCTGAGTGATGTTCGAGTATATACCCTGCAAGGGTGGCATGCTAGAACAATCAATCAGTCAGACACCTAAAACTCAGTACCTTTTTTTTTTAAATTTCACGCACGTACACAAAAATTAATAATCAAATTCAGGCCCATACTTTTATTTCATAAAACTTGAAATCACAATTATTATTACATTTTGATCAATTTCATTTACAAACCGTTTCCAATTTTAAAAGTTATTACATATAGAAGGATTCAAATACACATTGTACAGAAATTCCAAAATACAAAAAAATAAGAAAGAAAAAACAAATTCAGACACGAACTGATCCCGACCTCTATCTCTTACTTGAATGCAGTGGCTATAACCCCTTTGCCTAACGGGGTAACTCTTCTGAGCCTTAAAAATATTGCAAATTTTTGGGTGAGTATTGCAAACTCAGTGAGTGACCATCCTCGATAGCTCACTCAATCACATAACATATACAATTCATATAATCATATAATTCACACCATTTCATTGATAATCATATATCATCACATATCACTTGGTTATTCATTGCACATTTCACATTCAACACATATCACACTCAGAAATCAGTCAACTATTTAAACTATACCTATCATATATATATACAGTGCTCATGAGACTCACTTTCTTTTATTATTTTTATGATCGAGTGCCTCTTTTTTTATCTCATATCCCTTAGTGGATACTAAGTTGTATCGAATAATGACCCATATCCCTTAGTGAATACCGGGTATATGTACAACTGAGCCAAAGGCTCTTATCACGTTCTAAGCTTTAATCTCTTTTTCACATTATGAGCTTTAAGCTCTTTTTTGGTGGCTACTCTAGTCACAACAACCTTTATGTTTCATGCATTCATATAATGAAATGCATGACATATATTCAGTCAATTAAAAGTGCTCAAAATCCCACAATCATATTCACCTTCACATGTCATCGGACCTTAGTCCGGTATTCAACATTTATGTTAAGAATACATATATTTCATTCATATACATATTCACATTTTTCTTCAGAACTTGGTCCAGCATTCAACATTTAAGTTGAGAAAAAACATATTTCATCAAATTCACATACAAGGAGCACTTCCAATGTTCTCACATTTATCAAATTCCTCGGATCATTAATGTTTGGAATTATCTCAATCACATTCACATCAGTAATAATTCAATGCAGAAATTGAAAATAGAACAAACAATGAAATGAGACCATCTAGGTCGACTCACAGTACGCTCCATATTAGCATTTGCTTCCAAGATTTGGAAATGTCTAGATGTGGACATTTTATCCTGCAAATCAATATTATGTAATACACACATTGCACACACATTAATAATTGCACAATCTTAAGTATTCATTTATGCACAAATGTGTATATGGACTATGTATAATGAATGTTCAATCACAATTTCAGGTATACTATCAAATTTCTCATTTTATCCACATTCTCATTTTATAACTCAATTACTCGTCATTCCATTTTTTACCATTATTTGCTCTCACAGTATCCAACTCTCATTCACTTTATTTAATCCCCATTACTCATTTCCTTTGAATCACAACTACAATCACATGAACCTCTACATTTTCATTATACACATGTTTTTGGTGCTTTAATACCAACAATTCATTCACTAATGTTATTCTAACATTATATAATCATACAATATCTAAACTCTCATTTCTTCCTATAACATCTCCAAAATTCCAGACCTTAGGGTCAAATTTCCATGATCATTATGGCCAGGAGTTTGCAGTAATTTGGCAACAATTTCTTCTAGAAAATTGTTCTTCTATCTCTTAAGTTTTAGTCCAGAATTTGAAATTCCTAGAGACAGAACTAAAATTATATTTCTTCATACAAATTGTAGCTCTATGTCTCTAGTTTACTTCAAATCAAGAATCAATCCATTTGGATAACTACAGAACAAGTTATGATCAAAATACTGAAACATGTTTAAGTTGTGCAGAAAAGTTGGCTGTGGTGAAGACAGGAGTTAGCCGTGGAGAACCAAGGTGTTTACCACGGTGAACTTTTACAAGTTGGCTGCGGCGAACTAAGGAGTTGGCCGCGGCGAACTTTCACAGAAAGTAGTAAACTGAACTCATTTTCTAGCTTTTCTCATCATCAACTTCATCCTAATTCATCTTTTTTGCTTAATATATCATTTCTAACTTATATCTACATCAATTTCTCTTCATTTATACCCCAATTACAATTCCATATCATCTATACACAAATCAAACCCATGATTGATCACATACACCAAAAACAGGACATGAACCTCCATTAACAACTCAATTTTTTTGCACTTCTTTCTACACTATTTTAGGACTCATTCTAACTTTAAATTACCTTTTCATCAATTTATGAATCATTAATCATCCTAAACACAAAATCAGTACATCCAGATGCCCATTTCTTCACTCATGATTCACGTATATACATTACCATTTAATGCTCATTTAACCCTAATCGATCATCAATAAGTTTCATTTAACAACCGAAGAAGAGCAATAACATGATACTTACTTCTTTAACTTCAATCTCTTCAAAATCACATGAACCCTAGCTTCCCAAGCACCATTCGTTCATCACCATCTAGGAGGAAGAGGTTAGGTTTTTCTTGTGACATGAAGAAGATAGCATTTCTTGAAGGAACAAGTGAAGGATTTTGGCAAAAATCAACATTGACGAAGGTTGTGAAACAAATTCGTGGAGAAGAAGAAAAGAAAACAATGAAGATGAGAAGAGAAGCATTTACGAAGGGAGGAGCAAAATAACAATTGAAAGACCAACGAGTTCGTCTTTCATTTGGAAACAGTTGTGGGATATAAGTGGTGTGGCAAGTGACACATGTCACTTGCCACATGTCACTTTTTCATGGTTTCATTTGTCCCTCCTTTAATAACTAGCCTATTTGATTCTAATTTCTACTCCAATTTCCTCCCAAATTTTAATGACATATGTCATTAAATCCTAAAGTCATTTATAAAAATTTTCACTATCATTTGACTCTAAATTTTACTTTTTTTTATCAATTGTTCTGCCACTTGGCATTTTTCCTAGTCAAAAAATACCCCTAAACTTCAGAAAATTCTCAAAATTTCACCAAAATTCTAAGTCAATAAATATACTCTCCAAATCAATTTTTAACACATATAATTCACAATTCCAATTAGAATCACATTTATAGATCAATTATACCCAGAATATGTCAATGAATGCATTTACAGTCATTCTAATGTGTGCAAAAATTCAAATTCATGTGCGTATATGTATGCATGAGCATGAAATACATTTTTCTAATCTCTCTTTGATCTCACATGTACTGAATTTTAGGGTTCTAATCCTTAGTATGAAAACAGGATGTTACACTACACCTCCCACTGGCTTCTTGGAAATTTTCTTCTTCTTTTGGTTCTTCTTGCGAGAATCAGAAGAAGAGTCCACCAACATCATAGCTTTACTGTCTTTCTTAACAGTTTGCTCAGCTGTTTTAAGTAGATTAATTAGCTCAGGTATCGATGTGGATATTTGGTTCATCCAATAGTTAAGCACAAACTATGAATAACTATCGGCCAAACCAGTTATAATTAAGTCTATACTTAACTCATGATCCATTACGAAACCCAAACTAGCTAACTTCCCAATGTATCCATACATCTTTAGTGTATCTTGTATGGATACATTGGGAAGAAAAAGCAACCTCGAAGTCTTAAACCTTTCAAACTAAGCTTACTTATCAAATAGTTCCCTTAGATGGTAGACTATGGTATGAGCATCCATAGCCCCATGCTGCTTTTGTAGTTCTGGTGACCGGACCAAACCTGTTGACTACAGGCTGGGTCGGACTGGGTTTGGTTTATGTTGACATGCCTAGATAACTTAGATTATTTCGAGCTGTTACCAGAAATTACGAGAAGTGGAAGAAAGATTGAGAGATTCTCATTGGAACTAATCAAAATAATTTGTACTGTCATTCAACTGCATCCTAAAACAATAAAAAAACTTCCAATAAAGTAAGAAATAGCATAGCTAAAATGTAAATTTATTATTAAAGAAGGATATGTTGATTTAACATTTGTAACTAGATTTTAAGAATATTTTATGGACAATGACCTTAAGGATAGATCATATTAATTCCATTATAAGGACCACAAATGTTTTCTTTCTTTCTTTCTTTCTTTTTTGAGAGCAACGAGTTTGTTAATATAAAAAATAGAAGAATGAACAACAATTATTTTTCTGAGTAGAATCAAGAAAAATTAATTATCTTCCATTCGTCCTCCCTCTATCTCCATTAGATTGCAGCTTACAGACAGTCGAAAAAAACATTATTTAACTAAATTGAAGATGATGTAGCTAATTACATAGCTTGAAATATCCATGTTAGGTATGATGTCATGCGCAACCTACTAGACATAATGTCGTGCCTAGTTTGGAGACACAGAAGAACCCTCTTTCGTCTTCTTCATCTTAAAAAGTGATTTAATTCCAAACAGTAATGTCCTCCTTTGCTTTCCATTCATTCTCAAATTATGTTAGACTATTTTAGGGGACTAATATACGTAAACACTATTTTATTATGTTTTAATTCCTGAATTTCTTTGGTTTATCTGATTTGTGCTTTGTTTTTAAGTAATCGAGAATATGTTATTTCCGGATGAGCTTAACTAAGAATAAAAAGAGTTTATAAGTAAAAATATGAAAAACATATTGCTTTTTGTTAATTACAACCTAATAGATGACTGCGTACTAGCATGCATTTCTCTCGAGTAACTCAAAGATGAAGACATAGTTTGATATGTGAGTTAAAAGGAAGTCGTATTGCAAGGGTTCAGAAATTGAATGGATGATGTTCATGGAATAGCATAGGAACAAAGTAATGGGAATTTATAATCTGTCTTGTATGGCAAGAGAAAAGCTTCCAAGTACAATTTGTCATTTGATATCCATGATCAATGTAATTAACATTTATAGTCATTCATATTTTACAAGCACACTAACATAATGAACAAAGTTAAAATGCAAATGGAATTGAAAATGACAATAAACTGAAATAAATAAAAATGGAACTAAATTACTATAACTGTATTGGAAATACGTATTTTAAGAATACAAAAGAAAAACAAAAATATTAAATTATACAGACCTTAAATAAAAGAAAATTAAAAGCTTTGTCTATTGTAGGCTCATCATTGTCATTGCTATCCTCCTTATGCATCATAGAAGACTATAAAGATGGCTCGTAATATCTTATATATTGAAAGAAGTTGAACAATTGTTGCTTCATCCATTGCAACTATTAACACTATAAAGGCAACTTCTTTTTTAACTTCTCAGTATGGAGATCTATCTTTATTGTTTCGTTCTTAATATGGAGAATATTATTATCGATCCTCTCCCATAGAATTTGTTATAGTGTAGATTAGTCATCTATGTACTCTGTCATCATCTCCTCTACTTGAGGTGCCTTAGCTGTAAATTGAGGTTGTTCTCTCTTCCTCTCCTACGCCCTAGGAGTACCATATCGAAGTATAAAATATAAGCTTCGGTAACCTTCCTAGCTAATCTTATACACCCTAACATATCAAAGTTGACAACAGCTCGACATCTTATGATCATCCTCGAAAAGATATCGAAGTGTTGATGGTAAAACCTATCTATTTGTTTTACGCTAAAAAACTATAAGTGAACGGGTCTTGACTTGTAGTTAAAAAGAGCAGACATCGATTCCATAGGGATTAATGCCTAGACACTACTTAATTAGACAAAAATTTGTTTAAGAAATGAAATTATTTAATGCAAATAAGCTGGAAAATTAAATTAAAATTAAAAGACTAAAACAAAGCAATAGACAATACCAAAATGAAGAAAAATCAGAATTCAAGAATCTAAAGACTAGAGATTACTTTTTTCCCTATTTTGTCTCCCTCCTATTTTATTAATCGAATTTTATCTCACCTTAGATTTCCAAATGTACTTATTACCCTCTCTTAAGGTGTAATTAATTGTCCCTAATCGAATTAAAGGGAATCAATTGGACAATCTCTTAACCTACCTAATGACTCTACCGATTCAACTAGTTATTAAACTATCCTAAGGGTGATCAATTGAATTCGTCGAGATCTCTCTTCTAACTAATCAATTAACATGATGATTGTATGTCTATAGGCTGCCAACTCTTGTTGTACAATCCTACACAATTAATCTCACTCACTCTCTCAATTTATTGCAAGATAACAAATAAAATCACCAATAATCAAAGATAACTTCATTTAATTCAATGAAAAAAGAGTTCTAACAAAATAGTTTAAAAGCAATCCCTAAACCTAAATCAGCCACTCATGATCTCGAAAACATCACCAACATTCAAATAAACTATTTTACAAAGAATAGAAGAAGTAAAATTGATAGAAAATTGAATAAAGAAACTCCTTCTCTTCTTTTCCAAAATTTGGAAACTTTGGTGTTGATGTGCTATTTTCTCCAATCTTGATGATGATCACTAACTTCAATCCTTCCTCAAGGCTTCAAACATATGTTCTTCATTCAAGGATAGTGTTTCTACAGAAGGGTTTTCGTCTCCCCTAATGATGGAGGCTTAATAATCCTTTAATAGTCTAAAATCCCTAAGTTTAATGAAGCCCCGCGTATTGTCTCGGATTGTAATTCCCACGATCATAGAAATTGACCACAGAAAACTTCCTCTTTAATCTCTTGCTCAATCTTCAAGTTGCTCCATCTTCTTTCCTAAATAAAAATAGTCAATTCTTACCCTAAATTAACATCAAACATAAAAGAACAACAACGGAAATCAAACTAAATGAAAACATACAAAATGAACCCTAAACTACAACAGTAATCAACAATTATGCAAGAAAACACATGCCAATTACCTAGAAAAATATATACTAATGTATAACTATCAACATCCTCACACTTAAATCTTTCTTTGTCCTCAAACAAAATACATATAATAACTCAATTTTATCACTTCATTTTCACAAAGAACAAAGCATACAATCCCTCAAATTTAAGCCAACTCAAATATCAAGTTAATACACATATCATGACTACTTTTTCATTGGTGTACATAAGCAAACTCAATAATTAACACCATCACTCAAAGATAAGTAAAGATGCAACATGAATTTTCCTCACAGTTTTCACTCATTTCTCTCAAGTGTTTGTTGGTTAATGTTTTATTCAAACCTCCTATAACAAACTATACTACCATAGGCTTGTTAATACACCAATTCTCATCTACAATGATTGCATGCATAAATAGATCAAAAGGACTTGATTAAGGTTGTAATATGGTAAGGATTAAGGTGGGTAAAGAGGGAAAAAGTGTTAAGCATAAGCATTAGTAAAGTAAAAAGTGGATAAAATGGGATAACAAAACATAACTCCGAGATATACAAATATAACTAATATTCTGCACTTATTGATGCTACTCACTTGTTCTTCCTTTTCCTTTCCTTTTCTTTTTCTTTCTTTTTTTCATTTTTCTTTCTTTTTCATCATACATGGAAGAGCTATGAATATAATTGCAGATAAATATAATGTAATTCACAGGCAGAAGTATACTCAACTCATCTCAGTAAAATTTTCACAACAACCCCAACTAATGTATTACTTAATACTCTTCTAAGCTTGTGAATGGGTAGGTTATTGAGGTTTCGAGTTTTAAAATTTTGAGTATTTTCAAGAAACAAAAGGTTAAGGCTCAATGGGGTAGCAAAGGATAATATATAGGGTAGGTCATTTAAGCCAAGGGTTAACACAAAAAGGGCCTAAATAATCTCTATTAAGCATGCATCCAGTAAACTAAAATCAATTTAAAGCAAGTTCTGAAGCTAAGAACCTAAGGAAGTATCAATCAACAAAGAAATAGAATGGCTATGGATGGAGTCATATGGCTCAATACTCACACTGGCTCTAATGAAAACTCATTTACATCTCTACACTACCTCATTGTTCAAATGTCAATTTGTGACTAAGCTTATGTAACCAACTATTTTTTATCACTCTTTATGGTTCAATTTCTACTCAAGTAGCCTAATCCAAGTTCAAGCATGCATTCAATCTAATTCCAACTAGCATGATATAATCTCATAGCCATATCCATTAGAATAATTCAAATGTAGTTCCATTGCTGACACAAAGCACATGATATGCCTAACCATGCATCCTATTTAACAAAATGCAAACAATACAATTGAGAAAGTCAATGTCACCTCCCCACACTTAAAGTTCACATTGTTCTCAATGTGACAAGTCAACCACCAAATAAGGGAAAATGACCTCAAACCAAACAAAAGAAATTGAAATACACAAATGACATGAAACCAAACAAAAGAAAAAACATGAAATGAAACAAAAGAAAAGACATGAAACCAACCAAACATGAAATGAAATGAAAACAAACTACAGAAACAACAAAATTAAAAGTAAAAGGGTAAGAAAAGCTTATTCAGATGATAGTGGCGACGGCGTTGGTGAAGGAGCTTTAAAATTGTTCCTCCTCTTCTTCAAGCTACATTGCTCCTTGTGGACTTTCCGCATTTGAGTTAATTTAGTTGGGATGTCATTTGTTAAGAATTGATAGCCATCTGGTCAAGGATTTGTTGAAATCGGTCGACCTCCTCTGATGCACTCGGTTCCTCCTCTACTTCTTCTTCCTCTGGCTATGGGATTGCGCTGGATGTGGAGGGTCAGGAGGTAGTTGTACTGGTGCCCCTCCTATTCCTCACTGCAGTACACGTCTGAGGATTTCAGAGTTCTATAAAATGAAACTCCAAAATCTCAAAACGTCTCAAATACGATATCTCAAACATATCGTATGACATTGTGCGCAAAATTTCCATAACATTATAAAACACACTAAAGCAAAATCAATATGAGACTTAACAACACTCACTATTGATCGAAAAATCCTACAAGATGTATTGATTTTCATTTTTTGATCTATGCACCATAAAAAGAAAAGTTCTTTGGCCAAGCATTTGTTGCTTTCAGTTTTATTAAACACAGTTAGACATATAAATTTATGTAAAAGTAAATGCTCGGCACTCCGGATTAAAAAATTTGGTGCATTGCATGAGTTAAAATATTCTTCACTCGTGAGAGTTTTCCAATAAGAATCGACATCAAAATCAACGTGACCATCTAAAATTTTTTCATTGGACAAATTGAAAATTTTACCTATGATAGGATTATAAGGTTTAAAAACATTTCTAGCTAACCTAAAACAAAACATATCCATTTTAGGGTTGTACCAGACTATTGTGAAAACTTTAGAGTTATTGTGGCACCTCGCTCCCATCTAACACCTGGCCGTACATGCTTCGAACATTCGGGCATATGTTGACAGAAGTAGTGCGCCAACTACATCACTTTCACTATATCGCATGGAATCATAAATTAAAACCATAAATATCACAATAATTTAAACTCTAAATTCCTTATTTCATTTCATAAACAATATGTACATTTTAGCTTTACAAGTCATCCATATATGTACAATATCAACAACCTCAAATATGCTACATATATGAGGAATTGTACAAAATTTTTAGTCTAAGTCCTTTAGTCTAGCTAACTGACCTTTGAGCCATGTCTTCTATCCAAAAGTTGTACCAAAAACTCTTCTAAGCAGCTTTAGGAGCTAAGTCATTGCTCTCTCAAACTTGAAAATGTCAACGTCGCAATTTGGTTGAGTTTTGTGAACTCAGTTGAGTAACCATCCTTGATGGTTCACTCTTGTCATGCAACACACAATTTATGTCATCATATAATTCACATCATCTCAATTTTCATCATATAATATCATAAAACACTTTGTACATAATTGTACCATTTCAAAAATCCATACATTTAATGATTTCATTATAATCATGCAAGACATATTCATCGATAAGCATTCACACATTTCATACAATAAAAGTTCTTAAACATTGCAATTGCTCAATTTATTCATATCATATGTGTATGCAATGTTTATGAGACTCAAATTTATTTATTACATTGTTATGATCGAGTGGTTTCTTCACTGTCCTATATCCGTTGTGGATACCGGGCCCTATCATACAAATTGAGCCATAGGCCCTTACCACAGATGTCTGAGCTTTAATCTCTTCTTCACTAGCGACTCCAATCACAACTGCCTTTATATTTCATGCATTTATGGAATAAATGCATATCACATTTTCAAATTTCATATTCAATCCATTGCATTTGTATTTACTTTCTCATTTACATTGGTCATCAGACTTGGTCCAGCATTCAACATATAAGTTGAGAATACATGTAGTCAATCATATTCACATTTAAGGAACACTTCCAATGTATTAGTCATGCATCAAACACCTTGGACATTTTATGTCTGGAAAATAGTACACAGCATCATATATCAAATCAATTCATAATTGAAACAAACAATCAAGGTGAGACCATCTTAGGTTACTCACAATTGCTTCCTTCAGCTTATTGCTTTGAAGTCCCAGTAATGTCTAGAAGTAGTCGCTCAATTTAGTCCTCTATATGCAATCACATACATTTATATGTCACTCATATGCATTTTCATATGAATTAGTCATAAGTACATTTATGAAAGTGCCATGTATTATGAATGTTCAATGACAAGTTCTCGGGTATATTTCTTTAATACACTATATAAACCATTTACAACACCTTTTAAGCATTCTTTACTCTAAAATACAACTCTTTTTCTCTATAGTTCTGGCCATGATCATGTCGTCCTTGCCAAGATCATGACAGAAACATTTTCTGGCCAGGCAATAATCGTGCCGTGAAGGCCACGATTATGCCCTGCAATTTTCCTCCTCCATTAATCCGAATTCAACATATATCATTGTACCAATTTCACATCAATTTTCTCATAATTCACTGCCTTAATATAACACCATTACAAACTAATTCAAATACCAATTTGATTGTAACCCCTTGTCAAACTCCATTCAATTGGTGAAGCATCTTCAACTACACATTCTCATTTATAACGTCCATAACATTCAAACAATTTATTCACTAGGTTATGTCCCCATTTTAAGCCTAAATTAAGTCCAAAAATATCATAACAAACCACTTTATCCTTAATTGGTTCAAACATTGCATAATCAACACATTTCCATGAAAAATGACTGCCCATGCCATGATCATAACAGAAACAAATCTCCTGATTATTCTACAGTTTTCTAGTTTTTTCCAAGATAGATTTTTAGTTAAGTTTTATATGACAATTACGACCTAGAAAATGAGGCTTTTAGGTAACACCTTCTTCTAATAAAATGTTCTTCTATGTCTTAAATTTCTAATGAAATTAAATTCATGCATTTGGGTTCAGTATTGTGCGATTTATAATCAAAATATTACAGACTGTTCTCATAACTTGACAGATCACAATTCTCAACTTCAATATAAATTTCAAGACTCTTAAGGACGGATTTAAAATCCAATTCCTTCATAAAAAATGTATTCATATGTTTCTAGTTTTTTGTAAATCAAAATCCATATAATTTGGATATTCATAAAGCAAGTTATGTCTAAAATACATATGTATGTTCAGTAAAACACTAGGTACAACATACTTCAACACAATTCATTGCCAAAGTTCTATCATTTCTCCATCATTTCAAGTTGATGATTCAGTTAAGCCTAATTTTGCAATTCAGAATTCTCTAGTTACATTTCACAAATTCATTCAAAACCAGAACCTAATTCCATATTTTGCCATATTACATTTTCTGTATTTCGCTACTCTTCATTCATCGCCAATGACTACAATCCTTCATCTTGTTAATCATATCATTGAATTTGCTTCTTCCTTCACCATCCACATATGCATCAACACCATTCACGAATGCATCAATCCACAAGCATGAAAATATACACCACTTACACATGCATCCATTTACAAACATTAAAACTTTAACAGAAGTCATTTACACTACCATAAAACTTAAAGCATAACTTACTTCATTTATACTTCAAATCATTTAACAATTCCAGAAATGGGGAGAGAAAAATGAGAGATTTCTGTGGATAAAGCAAAGATAAGAATAGAGAAACAATTGAAACCCCAAATGGCTGAAGACTTGCAAGATGTTTTGGTGGTGGATGAGCCTATAACACAAACAAATGCAGAAGTTAGGTTTTTAGGTGATGGATGAACAAGAAGAGAGGTTTGATGGTGGAGAATTTCGGTGAAGCAAGCAAGCAAGAGGACTGCCAAAATTTCCTTGCCCAAAATATGACATAGGTGTCTCTTTTGAGTCTTGACACATGTCTCCAATGTATGTGTTACATTTGTCCACTAGTTATGCTACCATTTGTCTCTTAACCATTTTTCCACTTGTCACACCTTAATAGGTCCATTTGTCAATCCGTAATTAGTCCATTTGTCCTTCATCTACGCTACTAAATGTCACATTTCCTTTTGTCTCTTATTTCTACATTTTTCCTAGTCTAAAATACCCCACATTTTTCTATAAATTTCCAAATTATTCAAAATGTCACCAAAAATGCGAAATTAATTCTAATACACACCAATTCAAATTTTAATACAAATAATCCACAATTCACATTTTAATCACATTAAAATTCACTTATACCAAGAAAATGTCAATGAATACATGTTCAATCATTTTCATGAGTGACAACATTATTCACGTATATGTGTATGCCATATGATGCCTGAAATGCACTTCTAACTTCTCAATAAACTCTCACATATAGTATCTTAGGGTTTTAACCCTAATCATGGGATAATGGGATGTTACAGCTAATATAGGACCTTCATAATTAGTAAGATCCTTTCGGATAAACAATTTCTAATAAGGTAAGTTCATAAATAAGGTCCTGCAAGAAAGAAAGTGTATTTCTTATGATTTTATTTCCTTTTGAAAATAAGACTGTTAATTGTACAAGGAAATAAATCCAATTTGAATTTTGAAATATTATATAGTTATCATCAAAATCGTTAATGATAACCCTTGAGCGAACAATTAATGCCAAATGTACTTAATAATCGTAGTTAAGGTTAATTACAATTGACATTTATATAATCCTAGTTAAGATATCTTTTGTTGTCAAGTTGTTTTCAATGTTTAAAACGTATTGTTGAAAAACACATGATAGGATATTTAAAATTTGAAAAGTAAATATATTTTGGACATTAAAATATTTGCGAACCAAAAATTTTAAATTTAATTGCATAAAAATATCATAAATGTAAGTTAACAACTATTCTTAATCATTAATATTTGGTAACAGTAAAATAATTATTTATAAAATTTTTGGAAATGATAACAATATAATATAATTATATATGGTAAGTAGTACAAGATTTTAATTAGAAGTTTAAAAATTCTTACAAAAATAATAACAATAACAATAGTACACAACCTTTCCCCTAACTAGTAGAAGGGTTATTTTAAAAGTTCTTACAGAAAGAATAATAAATAAAGTTTCAAGTTGATTCCATCGATAAAGACATGAAATAATTATTTTTTTAGATTACAAGTGACATGAGAGTCGATAAAGGTAAATGAGTTCCCTATGTTCGGATTCCCAAGAAGGGCCCTTACACATTCGAAGGCACCAATTAAAATAGTGATGAAAGATCTTGCCTCAGGTGCAGGGCTATTGACACCCTCATCCAATAGCTTCTCCGCTATAACTAAACTTCTAGAGGATACAGTGAATGAGTCCCCATACTTAGTATGGAAGACAACTTGATTAGATGAACTGCCAGTACGATACGTTTCATCTAAGACATAATCAATATAGAACTTAGATTGCTAGTTTAGTGAAACCGTATAGTGAACCCAAATTGGAACACATGCGTACCTAACTGACTAGACATAGTCATTGGAATCGAAGAATTTTCCAAAACAGTCGATTTTCTTAATTCTTTACAGACCATTGTGACATGGTCTTCGCCTCCATTTCCATCTATCTTCTTTTGAAGATTCAAGGAAGCTTAACACAATATATAGTATTACAATCTAATGTTTATATATATAATAGCTTCATAACAAATGAGATCTAAATAGTAAGGAAAGTGAGGTAGTTCAGATGATACTAAAAACCTTGAAGAAGAAGAAGATAGACTATGGAAGGCTAATGGTTATTAGTGTATGAAGAGGGGATTTTTTCTACATTGTTTTTTTTCTTCATTAGGGACAATTTTGCCATATTCCTCCCAATAGAATGAATTTCCACTAGTCTCCACGTCTTTATTAGAAACTAGTCTCGACGTTGACATCCCTCGATAAATTATGTTAAGAGTTATATTCTGCAAAAGTGAATTTAGAATAAAATTCATTATGTTCAATTAAATTTTCGATGATAAGAGAAAGTACTATAGTTTAGTACTTATACATCTTTAATTTGACTAATGAGATGAAAATTACACTTATTAAAATAAAAGTAATCCATTTATCCTTTATATCATATCTAAATTTTAGAATTTAAAGTAGATTACATATGACTATAATCTTGATGTACAAAAATATAGTATTATCTATATAAGGTTATATTACTATTATTACAAAAAGAGTTAAATACTCTTTCATACCTTTTATCAAATAGTTGGCAGGCTTTCCTAAAAGAAGAATTAAAGGTGGTGAAAAAAAGTCTACTCATATACAACTAACAAAGGAAGACAATAAATCATCTTCAAAACAAAAACATGAACACAACCCATACACCATATGAAGAAAAAAAAACTCACAATAAACACCTAAACGTAAAGTAAAACAGAGCATAAGAAGGATGAACAATACCAACATAGTTAAGGATGCTTCTTCAACTGTGACGACCACAACATGTGAGACAAGCAGAAGAGAGGGGACAATGGTTATTGGACCATGAATGTAGAGGAATGTTGACGACTAACATGAAAATGAAGAGAGGTTTGTTTTCGTGTTAATAATGTAACACAAAATGATGTCGTTTCTTGTTAATGTAAACAATGTCGTTTTTTATTTTGTCAGAAGAAATATAGTACAATTTTGTTAGTAATAAAAATCGTTACCAAATAGGAAGACATTGCTATATTCGTTATCACCTTTGCCTAACATAGTATAGAATTTTATATAATAATTAGATAATTTTTATATAATAATTAAACATAAAGTAATATATAAATATTACATACGTAAGATATGGAAAAATTTATATACAATGTAATATTTAATAAATCATTATAATACTTAGGATTAATTAATATGTATACATTCATAATACATTAAGTTAATTACCATATATGATAATAATAATAATAATAATAATAATAATAATAATAATAATAATAATAATAATAATAATAATAATAGCAGTTTAATTAGAAATAATTTGCAATATATTAGAAAATGGAAATCAAAATTAAATATTAGTATAAAATCTTTATAATTTTTTAATATTACTGAAAATGACTTTAACAATAATGTCATTTCAAAGATTACTACATGATGTTAATGTTTTTGATTGCATAACTATAAATCAAATTTAGTGAAAAAATTTAATTGTAATATATACTTTTTATTAATCATTTTGGTAAAATAAAAAATGTATGAAAAAGGTTTAGTATTGGTGATATTTTTTTAATTTGGTAGGAAAATGTTGGACATTTAGCGATGAATTATATTTTCATTGCCAAATGTAGCTGATGATAAAAAAATTTAAGTTATGACGACATCATTTGTAAGGCGACAAACAACGTCGCCCCATTGTCTGTTTTAGTGGACACAATCGAAGCCCCTCCCCCTTTCCGCCTGTTTATTTCGTTCAGTCCTCTCTAGCTACCTGATTTTTCTTCCACTTAAACTACCTTCGTCTGTTCATTTTCTTGTCCTCTCTTTGGGAGTTTGTGTCCTCCACCATCTCCTTACAGTTTCTCTCCACTTGGTAAGTAGTTTTGGGTTTTTTTCTTCTATCGTTGAAGTCGAAAACTTGCTATGTTTGAGTTATATTTTTAACTTTGTTTTTGATTTGTTTATGTTAATTGGGACTGATAATGGTTGAATTATGCTGAATATATGTTAATGTTAGTGAAGAAAGGGAAAAGAGACAATTGTTTTTGTTATTTTCAGTTGAAATTTATCTGCCCATAATTTGTTCGATGAAAGTCCTCAATAGTGGCAGTGTTATGTCCTCAATGGTGGTTGTGTTATGCTTGAATAAAAATACATGAAGTTGAAAAAATATGAAAAGGGTTTATATGATAATTAAATAATATCATAAAGTTAAGTAATTGTTAAGCAATTATGTTTATATAATGATTTTTAATTTTTACGAGTAAGTCAAAAGGAAGATTAATAAGTATGACCTTGTATGAAACTTATGTCTATTCTTGTCTTGAATGTTATGCCATTTATGTTTAGAATGCAACTCATGCATGAATGTATGATATTTTACTTTTCCTTTAGACGTAGAGGATGATGGAAGAGCATGTAATTTTTTTACAAACTTAGAAGATGCAGTTTGATCGTATGATGATATAGGCATAAACTAAATGCTTACCCCTCAGAAAAATTCAACTTGGCATTAGATAGTGCACTTCCATAAATGAACCAATTCTATACATATCCTTAGAGTTCTTGTAAGCTCTAAGAACATTAGTCAATTTTTAGTTCCTAAAGTGAAGTTAAAAAATTGATTCTTTAAAGACATTGATCTCCTTCTTTAATTCCTCATTTTCATACAACAAATAACCTATTTCGTTATTAACAACAATTATAAATTGTAACATGTCATGCATATCACATTTCAATTTCTCATTTTCAAATCATATAGAAATCTAAGACTTTTTGATCCTCTTTACACTTAAGAGATAACTTCTTCCTTTTCAAGCTTATATGATTCAATAAGTTTTTCATAAGACCAATTATCATTATTATCATCTCAAACATTATCATTAAGAGAGCTTCAATTAGAGGATACCTCATCATTTTTGTCACAAGGCATTTGTGAGCCACCTCTTTCTTTGATTTTCTACTTTCATAATCATTTACACCTTCTCATATGATCATTAGTTCTTGCTTATGCCTTTGGTATTTCTCCTTTTTACTCCATTTTTTATGCTCATCTAAATTCTCATCAAACTTATCATAAGTAATATTAATATCATTATAGCATTCATTAACATTTGTAAGATGAAGTACGTGACAAATATTAAAAGTTTTTTGGAAAACTGAAATTTTAGAAAGCACATTTCGATATAATACAAAGAAAAAAAAGTGCATTGGCTTATTATTTAATGAAATGAGTATATTATCATTCTTATTACACTCATTCTTCTTTACAATCTCCAACAAATCAAAATCTTAGGCTATGCGAAAGGGTTTTATCCTAGTTTTCCAAAACAAGTAATCATTTATATTGTAAAATAGAGCAATATTAATGTATTCGCCCTCTTAGCTAAAAAGTGAATCAAATTGTATTATATTAAATATGAATTTGTCTTTTTTAAAGGCTATAATTTGCGTTTTAGAGTGTTGATAATCAACCAACCTTGTCCTTCTTCTTTCTAGTCTACAATTGTCCATTTGTCCAGGTAAGTCGTCCAACTAATGTCCACCATATGTTTTGCTTTAATAGTACGCGAGTTTGTGTTCGGGTTTTGTGTTAATGCAAATGATATGTTGGTTTTGTGTTATGGTTTGCAATATTCTTAGAAATGTAGGATGGTCTATAGGCTAGAAATTGGTGATGTAGCTCTGATGAGGCTTATCGGTGAAAAATTCCATAAGCCTAGGAGTGACAATAAGAAGACCCTTTCTTGATTCATAGGTGTAACCAATGTCACGTACCTTCTTATTTCTTTACTTTCAAACTTTGTAAATGAACTTCAATCAGAAAAACTCTAATTCATAGTAATTTTATTATCACGTAAAATTGCATTTAAGAATTCATTTTATTAACTTTTTATTATATAGATATATGGATAAAATTTAGATGTCTCATCATAAATGGTCCACTGATTACATAGAAGGAGTTAAGAGTTTTATGTAATTTGTACAATATCAAATGGGTAATGAATTTTGTATTCGTTGTCCTTACATAAATTGCTTAAATGTCGACTTTCAAAGTTAAGATGTAGTATATAATCACTTACTTATCCAAGGCATAGATAATTTTATATTCCATGTCCTTATCATGGCGAACGTAAGGAAACAAGTTGTGGTAAAAGTATTGGTACAAGTTATGATGATAGTAACAATAATGATGTAGATGATGATAGTAACAATAATGATGTAGATGATTGTGAGGTTAATGATGATGGTGATAATAGGACTGGCGAGATGTTAGATTTTATGGGAATTATACGAAGATTATGAAAGAAATAGGTATGCCTAACATAATTGGTAGTATTATAGAAGATAATTTTAAGAAGTTATTGAAAGTTGCTCAAGAATAATTATATCCAAGATGTTCAAATTTCTCACAGCTATCTTTTGTTGTGAAGTTATTGCATTTGAAGGTCTATAATAAATAGAGTATCAAGTCTTTTGGCATGTTAATTGATTTTCTTAATGATGATTACCTGTTTGACAAAAATTGCCCAAATCTTACTTTGTGACAAAGAAATTGTTAAGGGACCTTGGATTAGGATATGTATCAATACACGCTTGTAAGTATGATTATGCTCTATTTTAGAAAGACAATAAAGATCTTAAGGAGTGTCTGATTTGTGGTATATTAAGATGGAAAGTGGATGATGTTAGAGGAAAAAAGATACCGAATAAAATCCTGTGATACTTTCCTATTAAACCACCACTATAAAGACTTTTTATGTTAATACAAACAACCATAGATATGAGGTGGCATAAAGACAAATGCATTGATGATAACATTATGCGTCATCCAGCAGATTCAATGGCATGGAAAGAATTTGATACAAAGCTTCCATGTTTTGCATAAGATTGTCGTAATTTTCGACTTAGATTGGCTGCATATGGATATAATCCTTTCGGTGATATGAGTACTTCAAACATCATATGGCCAGTAATTCTAGTGTCATACAATTTACCTCCATAGAAGTGTATGAAGGAGCCTTTTATGTTATTGTCTTTGCTTATTCCAGGGCTTACTACCCTTGGTAAATGATAAAGTAAACACATGCAAAAGGGGGGTGAATTGTGTGTGCCTTAAAATTTTGCAAGTTACTATCAATTTGTGTAAATGATAAGAACCTTCTAAATTTCAACAAAAAAGTTTGTAAAAAAAAGTAGCCTGTTAAAGTTTAAAAGACAAAAGCAGCCTATTAGCGTTTAAAAGGAAAGGAGCCTGTTAAATTTTAAAAATGAAAGGAGCCTGTTAATGTTTAAAAACGAAAGGAACCTTTTACAATATTAAAAAAAAGAGCCTATTCCAAAAGTGAAGGAGCCTCTTATAAGTTAAACACACACACTGTAATGCAGAAATTTAAAAGTTAAGAGAGAGAAAGAGTGGAACAATCGATTTATACTAGTTCAGCTTATAACAAAGACTACGTCCAGTCCCCAAGTATTCAACTTGAGTATTTCATTATAAAACTCCAAATAGTAAATTTCTCCAAACTCACAAGTATATATTTTTCAAGATTCTTCAACCTTCCACACTCGTAATGTTTAACAAGCCTCTACAAGCTCTCAACAAAAATGTATATAAGGTTTACTCAGTGTAAGCTTCACGGAATAATAATCTCTATCAATAGAGTATTTTCACTTTCTAAGGCACAAGGAGTTTGATATAGGTATAACTTTCAAGTCAAGAATATTGATGCTACTAAAGTAATTCAAAAATCTATGTGCTTTTTTCGCAAATACAGTGGTTTTTCCTTAAGTAGACATTTTCTTCAACTAGTCTTTACTTCATTTTAATTTTGAATTAAATTTTTATCTAATGAATCTTCGATATCATCTCTACTGGATCCTTCCAATATTCAAACGTTAAGAGAAAAATTTTGTCAAATTTTCCTGAGCTAATTGTTGAAATAACTAAGATCCTTTTGGATGTTGTGAAGTCATTTCCAATAAGGTAAGTTCATTAAGAAGGTTCCTGCAAAAAAGGAAACATTTATCCCATGATTTTATATCCTTTTACAAATTATATTGTTACCTATAAAAGGAAATAACTCCATTTTGAGTTTTGAAATATTATATAGTTTTCATCAAAATCATTAATACCAAACCTTGAGATAGCAATCGACCTTTTTTGATGATGACAACCGATAATAGATATATTTTGAAAATTCAAATAATAATAAGGGATTTCGAAAGATTCTTGTAAACTTTATACATTCTTACTCACAGTCATGATTTGAAGGAGCTTTTCTTACAACCTTTAAAGAAAGGAGCCTATCATTTGCATATCACAGATTTAAACTTCACAAATCTAGTTTAATAAAAATTTCAACTGTTAATAACAATATATCGTCAAAAACAAATATGTCATTAACTATCCCCCTTTGTCATTATCAAAAATAGAAAAAACAACCATGAAGTAAGAAAAAGATGCACAAATATGTAAGAGTAAAAAATAGGCATTAAAAAAATTAGGAGCCTCCTAATATCTGCAAAGAGAAGTAGCATAGAATCTTCAAAGAGAGTTAATATCAGATAATCTGCACATACCAAGCTCTTTTCTTAATAAACAAAATCTATCTTCAAAAAGTGCTTTAGTAAAGATATCATCTTCTTGATTTTTAATATTAACATGTAAATGATCAATGGTTCCTTTTAAAACATGATCCTTAAGAAAATGATGTTTGATTTCTATATGCTTAGTCCCAGAATGATGCACAAGATTTTTATAAAGATTTATTGCACTTGTATTATCACATAATATAGGAATATGATCAAAGTTTAAAGAAAAGTTCTGGAGTTAATGCTTCATCTATAAAATTTGAGCGTAACAGTTGGAGGTTATTATATATTCTGCTTCAGTTATCAAAAGTGCTATGCAATTTTGTTTCTTGCATGGCCAAAAAATTAGACATCCTCTAAGAAATTGACAATGACCACTTATGCTTTCCTTATGAACTTTATCACCTACATAATCTGCATCACAATAGCTAACTATGTTAAATGAGTCAATTTTTGGATACCATAATCCAAAATCTATGGTTCTGCGAAGATAGCGAAAGATCCTTTTGACTGCTTGAAGGTAGCTCTCTTTTGGATTTGAATGAAAGGGAGCACCAAGACACACACTATGCATTCCTCTATATAGTAGTGATCCAATCATTTCTCTATACTTTGTCCCCTCCGTAGCCTTGCCTTCTTTATCCTTATCAAGTTTAGTTCTAGAATATATAAGAGTACCCATCGGTTTGGTGTTCTCAAAATGATATTTCTTGATAAGTTACTTTGCTATTTATCTTGACTAATGAAGATTCATTTTTCTATTTGCCTGATTTTCAACCTGAGAAAGAAAGATAGTTCTCCTATCACGCTAATTTCAAACTCCACCTACGTTAATGTTGAGAATTCTTTACATAAGGATTGAGTAGTAGCACTAAATATTATGTCATCAACATATATTTTCACTATGAGTAAATCAATTTACTTTTTCTTAATAAATAAGGTTTTATCTACCTTTCCTCTTTTGAAGTTATTCTCAAGCAGAAAGTTACTGAACCTCTTATACCATGCTCGAGGAGCTTGTTTTAGACCATACAAAGCTTTAGTCAACTTGATCATGTAATCATGATGATTTTCATCTTTAAAACTTGGAGGTTGCCTAACAAACACTTCTTCGTTAATATATCCATTTAAGAAGGCACTATTAACATCTATTTGGAATAATTTAAAATGTTTATAGCATGCAAAAGCAAGTAAAATTCTAATCGATTATAGTCTAGAAATAGGTGCATAAGTCTCATAAAAAACAATACCTTCCTGTTGATCATAACCTTTAGCTACAATTTTAGCTTTGTCTCTTACCACCTTACCATTTTTGACAAGTTTGTTTCAAAAAACCCAACAAGTTCTAATGATTGGCTTGTTTTGTAGACGAAGTACTAGATTCCAAACTTTGTTTTTGTCAAATCAAGTTAGTTCATCTTTCATAGCTGAAACCTAATTTTCATCAATAAGAGCCTCTTCAATTGTATTTGATTCTAATTATGAAATGATGGCAACATAATTACTTTTGAAGGATGATATAGTTCTTAGACTTTTAGAAGGGTCTCCCAGACTTTACTCATGTGTATCTAGACCTCTCTGGTAGTTGTAATTTGCAATATGTTTTAGGGTTCAATTTGTTATGTATTTAATGTTAATTTGAGTGTTAAGTGTATATTTATGTTTTAATTGTGTTAGTTTATGTGTTTAAGTGTTTTTATGGGTTAGTATGAGTCTTTGAGCTTAAATGTT
>JANZXP010083483.1:0-27091 GCA_027576715.1 Erythroxylum flavicans
ATGTCAGAAACACTTCCAATTATGCTAACCCATTCAAAAAGACCAATTTACCCTTTTCCATAAGTGAGGGGATGTTACATTGTAGACCATGTGAGTCGGTGCCAACCTTTAAATTTCCCCTAATCCTTCATTTTTCTCCTTTTCTCTTTTCTCTCTAAACCTCCTGTTGTCACCCTCTCATTCTCTTAACCAATTTCTTAAGTTTTTTTGCAAATTAGTGACACCCAAGTAAATGTTCTTGTTGATTTCACTTATTTATGCTTGAATAATTGTGTGTTCTACAATTTTTAGGGATTTTTCATCTTCAAAAGGTTGAATTTAGGATTTGAGATTTTTTGGAATTTTATGTGATTTTGTTGATAATTGTGGTTTAATAGTTGAATTTCATCCTTACCCATTTGATTTATTAGTTCAATTTGATGAATTGCAAGAAATTTGGTTGAAAATTCAATCAAAATTGTGAACTTGTGAGATTTTTGGTTGGGTTGTTGAAGCCCCTAAAATAATTTTGATTCTATAAACTTTTTGTAATAGTCATGGGACTAGGTCGAATCCTAAAAGAACTAAAGAGTAGCTTCTTAATTTCAAGTGATAAAATTAAAAGTGGGGTTTGATTAAGTAACTGATCAACTAAAATTAATAAGAAATCAAATTAAATCAAATGAATATAAAAGTGAGAACGTCAAGATTACTTAATTTGGATTCAAGGGAAAGATCTCATCTAATTGTAACATTGATCATTGATTTAAAGAGAATATTTTCACAATTCAAGCAATGAGTCTGAAACATGTTAGGATAGCCATAATAAGTCTCAAATTTTGCTAAATTAATTGGTTCAAACCTAGCATCTAAACCAAATCTTATCATCCATTGATCGGGTGTGATAACATTCCATATCAAATAAATGATAGCAATAAGCTTAGTGAAAAGACTAACCCTAAATTAAATAATCAAGATAGGTGTAATTATTGAACTTAGTTTTCTTGTTTATCATAAGTTAACTATGCAATTTTATAAATAAACTATTCGCTATTTGTACCAATCTTTCATGACAATTATGGATCACTGAATTCATGGATAATGATAAAATAATCAATATTAAATTAATGTCAGATTAATCATTCATGAAATAAGAGAACTCAAAATAAGAAATACTTAAATTAAAACATGAATAAAAGTTAAGAACATAAAACCTCACAATGTTAAAACTAAAATATTGAATCCCCTTGAGTCAAAATGATTGAGTTTAGCCACACGTGGCTTTTGCTCTGATAACAAAAATAAAAAGAAACTTAAAGAATTGTGAAAAATGTCAGAAGAGAGAACCTTCTTATGTTGTGAGGAACACCCCTTTTATAGGATTTTCTGATCTAATCATAATCTAATTCTAACTCTTAAAGATGTCTATCTAAAACAAACTTAAATTCCTACATGATAAGGATAGAAGGAAGTTTCCTAGGTAAAGTCTATCTTTTAAAGTGACCAGTTTTATCTGCTGCAGCAATCTCTTCACTTTATCCAAATTTTGTAATTTTCACTATTAATGTCCTAATTTGATGCAATCTCCACATTTCATCTCCTAAAACAAAACAAACTTTAATTTTAATATCTAAGCACCAAAATAAATTCAAAATAAAGGAGATAATATCAAATAATATATTAAGTAAATGGTTAAGCGTGCTTAATCGAAGGGCAAAGTTCAAATATTAGGCAGTAGATAACGAAACCAGGCGACGAATTACAGAGCACCTTTTTTGATTTACTCGGAAGAAGAAGGTAATCGATTTTTGAAACAAAATGTTGTACTTAGATACTTCAACTTTGATGTGTTAGACAAATTAGGCTTAAGAGAAAAGGTTGAAGGCTTAGGTAGGAGAATTCAATGGGAGAAATTCTTGCACTTCAACTTTATAGTTTATGAAAAAACTTACCCTTGAATTCTTTACCTTGCTCTAATTTGAGCTTAGTAACCCTATGGATTTATGGTTTCAATTTTGACATCAATTGTATGAGTTAAACTACATTGTGTGAAATCGCCACATTCTAGAGTCAACCATAGTGGACTAATACGATGACTTCCATGCCACACGCTATTGGACTAAACTAACTGGGTTAGAGAATTTCGACTCTAAAAATGCCCACAATAATATAATTCGTAGTCCCGAGCACTTTTTATTACACAAGTTTATGTGTCAAATAAAGTTTGAAAAAATCGAAAGTAACAAGTGTTCGGTTAAGGAACTTTTCATGTTGTGTTGCATAGAACATAACGTCCAAGTTTACACCTCTACCCTATCTTTAACGCTGTTAATGCCAATCTAAAAAAAAGAAGTAATAATCTGGGCATGGGGTACTTGATTACAGCTATTGCGGAGTATTATGGTGTCAATTATGATGGACTAATTGTACATTTTCTTGAGTTCCTTAACACTTGTCACTTGGTGAGATCTAAGATCTTAAAGTTCCACAATATGAAACTTCGAGATATCAGCACAAAATCTCATGTTAAGAACAGGGCGGGACAAGCTAGTTCAAGCTCGGCACCACTGTAACAAGAGGAGGAATCAACTAGTGAAGAGTTAGGAGAGGAAGAGAGAGTTGGATAGGCGTACTTGAAACAATTTCAAACATTAACAGAGCTATTGTAGATAATGCCAATGTGTTGAAGGAGATAACGAAGGACTAAAGAAGACAACACTGAGACATCTGTAGCATTTACAAATTCTTCGATGCTCAAGGTTTGGAGATTCCACCTCCAACACCATCGCCATCACCACCTCTATCACTATGATGGGTTTTTAGACTCCAACCCTTGTCTTTTTATTTTTATTTTGTTTTTATGTTTTCATGCCATTTTTTTATTCCCACCTCATATATTATTTGTTCTTCTCATATTGAGGACAATGTGTTGTCCAAGTGTGGGGGGAGTTATGTGAATTATATTTTTTTATTTTGAGTGCAAATTTTGTATGTTGTATATTAGACTCTTTTAGGTTTTCATGATATAACTCGTGTGAATGTGTCAATGGCTAGGACTTAACGAAATTAGTTTGGCTTTGAACATAGTCTTCTAGGTTGTAAAGATTTATTAGCATATGAAATTGGTGTCCTAGGTTGCCTTGGTTAAATATGCATGTTAATTAGGATATAATGTTAGTTCATTCACCCTAGGAATTTGCTAAATACATTTATAATTTTAGGTCAATCGAATAAGTAGCATTGTTAGTATCCTTTAATGAGAATGATTAGCTAAAATAATAAGGTAGTTAATAAAATGTGAAAAATGTGTGTATTTTTTAAATAAATAACTATTATGATAACCTTTAGGTTATGAATAGAGCTAGTAATGAATTGAGAATGTGATCTAGCTGAGCAACTAGGGGACATTCATCACAAATGTTTGCCTTCATGTCAAAAGACTAGGTTAATGTCAATAAAAATTAACAAAAATAATGTTTTGATAAACAAAACCTACCGATCTTTATGAATAGCCAAAATTTTTATAAAAAGCTAATTAGGGATATTTAAAATTTTGATTAACTAGATAATTATCAATGTATCTGTGCAAGTTAAGGGGATGAATGAATTTGACATTAAGGTCTTGATTAGTATGTATATTTAGTCTAAAGTGTTTAGCCACTGAATTCATAAGTTAATAAGTTAGAATAACTTGAAGGTCTGTGTTTGAAGTTAAATTAGTTTTTTTAAGCTTAATGCCATTGTACCATTATTGCATATGCGTGCTTATATGTGTTATTGTTTGGTGTGTTTCTGTTTTGTTTTTGTTTTTGTTTTTGCTTGAGGACAAGCAACAGTTTAAGTATAGAGATGTTGATAGTTATAGGTTGCATTATGTTTTAGGGGGTAATTTAGTATGTTTTTAGTTTTTAATTAGATGATTTATGTATGTTTAGGTTTAGAATTATGTTAGTGTGGTGATTTATTTGTGCTTTTGAGTGTTATGTGGTTTAAAGCATGTTATCAGACTTTAATTTTGTATGTTTGAGGTGTTTTTGATGAGTTTATTAGTGTTTCAAATCAGGTAAAGAAGATTTGGAGAAAGGTCGGATAAGGAGCCAAGGCCACGATTGTGATAGAGGCAACCTAGCAAAGGCCATGATCGTGACTCATTGTCCACGATCGTGATAGAAGCCGACCAGTATAGGTCACGATTATGACTCATTGGCCACAGTCGTGATAGAAGCCTTATTTCAATATGGATATATAGGTTGGAAATTTAAATTGATTATTAAAAATTTTTTATTTTAAATTGAACTTAAAAGTTCAATTTGAAATTTTTATCATAATCCAAAGTTTATTTTTAGTCTGATATGTCACACACACACACACACACACACACACACACACACACACACACACACACACATATATATATATATATATATATGATGTAATTCCTTTGACTAATAAGTTGCTAGAATTTAGAAAGGATTGCTTTCATCTTATTCAGTAAAACTAATTAACTAATCATCAATCATAAAGGCTTTCTATATTTTTCTACCTAACTTGTGCTTTTTGGTTATGAAGAAAAGAAAATGTATTAATTTAATTGGCAATCTTCACTTAAATATCCAGATTGATCTGTATTGTTATTCACGGGTTAAATTTATTTTCTTTTCTTTTGTTTTTGTGTGGAGAGTTGGAGGCAAGTAGCATTTATCCCTTTAGGTTTTTATCTAATAACTTTTTTTTTTCTAAATGCTATTTATGGTTGATTTACAAAATGCAGGATACTTCAAAGTATGGCAACAATTTCGTTATATATAATAGATATTCATATTACATTTATAGGCATCTCAGCATGTGAAATAACTGTCTGCCAAAGGTTGGGCAACATTTATACCGAAAAAAGACTAGAAGCAAAAAAGAGAAGCATATGGGCATAAAATGGAATTTAATGCAAAATTTTTACCATCAATCCCAGTACAATGAATTCATATATAACTAAATTAGCAATCAAAACCTCTTTCTCTATTTCATATAATTACATCTTTTTCTTTATACAATTTGTATTTAAATATGCATCAACATCCTACTCATATTGTATATTCGAGTTTTCTTTGCACTCGCTTTTAATCAATTGCTGAGTGAAGACGACAGATGGAAACATATAGTCAGATTTGGAGTGAGTTGGATCACTTAGTGGCTTAATAAATATGCATAATAATATATGGTTGAAATAAATTAAAAAATAAAGAAAATTGAATTTAAATGACCATTTCATTCCCTTTAATTGGTTAAAATTTGAGTATTCCAATTTTAGTAATTTAGCTCTTCTCGTAGCTGCAAATATGAAATCTGACTAAAACAATGTTAAAATTTTGACTGTATTACTATTACCTCTCTGAATCGTTAAATTGTAGATGACATTACATTTAAGATTTTTTTACTACAGTAGTGCACTAATGTGAGTAGATTAGAAAAACAGAACAACAAAGAGATGAGGGTAGAAGAAGAGAGATAAAGTAGAGAAGAGAGAAAGGGAATAAGTAGAGAATATTTTCATTGCCTTTCTTTCAATATTCTAGGTGTACATATAGTAGGACCATAATGGTTTCATTCTAGAATCAAGTGCCAACCATTAGTTGGGGCCTACTAATAATAACTAAAAATTCATAACTGCTTAATATTATCCCTGAGCTAACAATGTAGTCTTTCATCCAGCCAGGTTTGCGAGACTGATGTTTAACTGTTGGGCTTGATGTCTCGATCTTTTTCGATGAGCTAGTAACATTACTCTCTCCTTTAGTTGCAACATTGTCCTCAAGGTTGAAGGTAGGATAATTTGACTCCAAGTCTTGTTCCCATTCCTAAGTAACTTCCTCCCTAGGTAATCCTTTCCATTGAATAAGCATCTGAGGCAATTTTCTACTTTGGTGCTTCGCCATTCTTGTTTTCAAAAAACTAGTAGGCTCCAAAAGTGGGCGTCCATTAATGACTTAATCATGAAAATGGGTAAACATTTCTGCCGTGGTGCCATAATACTTCTTGAGAAAAGATATGTGGAAGATAGGGTGAACTCGTGATTCAGTAGGTAATGCGAGTTCATAAACGACCTTTCCTATTTTCTTAGTAGAATGATAGGCCCAAAAAATTTCTTGGCAAGTTTTTGATAAGCTCTTCTCACCATAGAATGTTGTCTATATCGATGAAGTTTAACTAGCTCCCATTCTCCTTCTTGAAATTGTCCTCCTACCTATGAAGATCTACTTGCATCTTCATTTGGTTTTCTTCCTGAGCCAAGTTAGCTTTTAGTTATATTAATATGGCTTGATGGTCTAATAAACTTTCTTCCAATTGAGCAATTTTAGTACTCCCAAAAAGTTAAGTAGCAATTATAGGAGGCAGATAACCATTGATCACTTCAAATGTGGTTATGAGTGTAGAAGAATGGACACAGGTACTGTAAGACCATTATGCCCAGTGTAGCACCTTGACCTAGGATCGTGGATGATTTGAAGTGAAGCACCTAAAGTCTGTCTCAAGGGACCTATTTAGAACCTTAAATTGCCCATCTATCTGTGGGTGATAAAAGATACTGTGTTTTAACTAATTTCCTCAAATTTGAAAAAGTTCTTTCCAAAAGCCATTATTGAATAAAGGGTCTCGATCACTTACAATGGATCATGGAAGCCCATGTAATTTCCCAATTTCTTGAGAAAATAAAGTAGCCAACATTGGAGTAGT
Source organism: Erythroxylum flavicans (assembly GCA_027576715.1). NCBI lineage: Eukaryota > Viridiplantae > Streptophyta > Magnoliopsida > Malpighiales > Erythroxylaceae > Erythroxylum > Erythroxylum flavicans. The sequence goes on from JANZXP010083483.1 coordinate 6,709, forward strand.
AATACCCTTGAGAAAAGCTACAAAGGGCCCATACTTGTAGAGTCAATCAACTACAACTTAAATGATCATTTTGCTATGAGAAGGAGGAAGACCCTTGATAAAATTCATGGCTAAGTCTTGCCATATATTAGAAGGAGTTGGCAATGGTTCCAGTAGCCCCCCAGGTTTACTAGGATCATACTTCGCTTCTTGACAAATATAACAAGTGGCCATGAATTCGTTTACTAACTTCTCTTCCCTTTCTAGTAACAGTTGGTTGATAGTTGAGCCAAAGTTTTGGCTATTCTAGCATGTCCACCAGTTATTGTGCTATGGTTTTTATAAAGAAGAGTTTATTGTAATGGGTGATGGTCTGGAATCATGACTTTACTTCGTTTCATGATAATTCCATCCATAATGGTAAAACTTTAGATGTGCAGCTAAAGACTAACTTAATTGTCGAAAGTAAAGTTGAACTTCAACATTTGTACCATAGTATGCTCAAAGGTGATCTAAAAAAAGATAATATTGGACCAAATAACGTATGTAAAGTTCCCTTAGAAGTATAAGAGGGAGAGAGGGAATTGACCACTTGATTTTGGCTGGCTGGTTTATATTGAATGGTATACTAAAATCCAAGTAACTTAGCGAGCCATTTTTGTTGTTCTAGAGTTTAAATCATTTGATTTATAAGGCGTCACAAACTCTATTGGTCAGTATAAATGATGAAAGGCTAACTAAGAAAGTATTGCCTCTATTTTTTTTCACTGTTATACATCTCACAGACATATATTGAGGCCAATTGCATTTGAATTCCCATTTTCTCGCTAAAATAAGCTATGGGATGGCCTTGTTGAGAAAGTACAACCCTAATGGCGACATTGGAAGCATCTATCTCTAGCATAAAAGTTTGAGTGAAGTTAGGTAGAGGTAATACCGGAACTAAGGTAAGGGTTTGCTTTAAGGCCTTAAATGTTTCTTGTGCTTCCATGGTCCATACACAGCCATCATGTCTCAAAGGCCTTGTTAAAGACGTTGCAATAGCAATATAATGCTTCACAAATTTTTGATAATAGCCCATAAGGCTTAAGAAACCCTCGAAGAGCCTTGACTAATGTAGGAGTTGGCCAAGCTAACATAACATCAACTTTTTTGGATCAAATTGAACACCTTTATCATAAATTATATACCCCAAATATTCAATAGATGAGCAAGCAAATGAGCATTTTTGTAGTTTAGCAAAGAACATGTTATCAATCAATAACTGTAGAACTTACTTCAATTGTTGTAGATGCTTTGAAAATGACCGAATATATACCAATTTATCATAAAAAAACAACACAAAGTGCCTTTAAAAAGCTTGAAATAGGTAATTCATGGCAGATTAGAATGTAGAAGGAGCATTGGTTAATCCAAAAGGCAGGACTTGAAATTCATAATGCTCGTCAGTAGTACAGAAAGTAGTTTTAGGTATATCCTCAGTGGCTACTCTAACCTAGTGATACACTACTTGTAAATTGATATTGGAAAAGATGTGAGCTCCTTGAAGTTCATCGATCTCATTCACTATTGGAATTGGGAATCGATCCTGAATTGTCACTGCATTCAAGGCTTGATAATCAATGCAAAATTGCTATAAGCCATCTATATAGTTTTACATTAATAGGTGTAGTTCCTAGTATAAGATTAGTCGCACATCATAACGCTACCGAAATAACTAGACTATAGCTATAGTAATGGTGAGTCTAGGTCGATCCCATAGAGATTAAATCTGATTACTGTCATAAATTATACCTATATTTAAAATAGGGGGTGTTTGGTTTGATACTAATTGGAAAACAACGTAAAATTGCATATTTAATAGTAACTCAAATTAAAAATCGCAAAGTGATAAAATTGGCGAATGAATTGAAATCTGGTTCTTTGGTTTAATCTCAGCCTAAACACAATTTCACAAATGTCATTGAATTATCATCTTTACACCTCTCTTAAGACAATTGGTCATGAATTAACAATAAGCTCTGTTAATCCCAGTTTTTTCTTAGGTTGTAGTTAATTAAGAAGAGCTTGTTTATTAACCCTAACTATTGGGAAACCTAGAACAAGCTTTCTAAGTTTATCCAGATGACCACATTACAAATGAGAAAAATAGACCAATCTAAGCAATAATCACATAAGCTCAGATTATTTAACTTATGCTACATTATTCTTAATGATTTAATACTGTTAGTTGCCAATTATAACCTTCAACATTAATATTACTTATCTTATTGAAGTTCTATCTATGGGTTTTCATGAAAAATTATTCAATAGAGTACTAAAATCATTCTCATACAATACCCAATCAGTCTATACAAGATAACATAAACAATCCGGAAAGAGGGAAAGAAAACAATACACAACAACGATATGTTTAATGTGCTCCTCGACCTAGATTACACCTCTAAACTAGTGTCAAAAAAGTTAGCCTTCCATCTCCATCTTCAGTCTCTCACCATAGACCATCTTCTCCATTGTCACTATAAGTGTTAAAGAATGAACAAAAATGATGGTCATATACTATATAATGTTTTAGTGGGTAGTTTAGCATTGTTTAGTAGTTAAATTGAGTTATTAATGCATGTTTAGGTTAGGTTTCGGTTATTTAGTTAGATATTTGTTCTTTAAGTGTTTTAAGGGTTAGAGAACACTTTTGAACTTCAATTTTATGTTTTTGAGGTGCCTTGATATATTTGTTAGTGCTTAAGGGAAAATATAGAAGAACGGAGGAGATTCGAAGAAAACCCGAAGGAGCAACTAGGCCTACGATTATGGCCCAGAAGCTATGGTCTTGAAAAAGACAGAAGGCTCATTATCATGGCCTATAGTGCCATGATTGTGGCCCCTAAATGAGCCCTCTGTCTCTATCACGATCATGGCTTCTGGACTAAAATCGTTGGCCTGGTTGCTTCTTCGAGTTTTCTCTGAATCTCCTCTATTCTTCTATATTTTTCCTGAAGCACTAGCAAACACATCAAGGCTCCTCAAAAACATAAAATTAAAGCTCAAAAGTGTTCTCTAACCCTCAAAACACTCAAAACACAAATATCTAACTAAATTACCAAAACCTAAACTTAGCATCCATTAATAATTCAATTTAACTACTAAATACATACTAAACTACCCACTAAGACATTATATAGTCTACGACTATCAACCTGCCTACATTTAAACATTTGCTTGTTCTTAAGAAAAACAAAATAAGAAAAACACACAACATATTTGATTGTGTCGTTCGAGCTTTAAAATTTATAAGCCCTCAAATGCCGTAAGCGCATGGGTCATGATTGTAGTATAAGAGGTGTCGATCCCAAAAGGATGGGGACTAATCTAATTCTATGTTTTTTAAGACTAAGGAAATTTAAATAATGGAAATAAAGTTTCATAAGATAAGTAAATTCGAGAAATTGATTGGCAAGAGTTGTAACTCAAAAATTAACATAAAAAGAAATGACATTTTTAGCAATGCAGAAATACAATGGAAATCAATCAAAAGAAATTAACCAAGTTATGAGAAAGGGAATTTTACCTATCATTAATGCTAACCTAGTTGATTATGTGTTCATAGGTGTCGATTCTAGACAATCTTAGGGCTGATTACTCTCTCTCAAGTTATAACTATTAAACCCTAATTTATAAACCCTAATTAGATTATGAAATTTGTAATCTCTCAATTAACAAAAGACTCACAATCCTAATTAGATCTAAATCACTCTAATAAACTATTGGGTCTTACACGAGATCTCTCTCCCCATAATTACCGATTTGATTAGTTACGGGTTCTATTGAATCGCCTAACTCTCATTAATCCGATCTAATCATTTTTTATTCAGTTCACCCTTTCATTTTATTACTAAATTATGTAAGAAATGCAACAAATCACAATACCCAATTCAAATAACACAAAATAAACTCAGATAATGTTAAATCAAAATAAAATCCCGAAGGAGAGTTTAGAAGAACATCAATATTCCAAATCCTATCGTCATACTAACCATCTTAATTCTATACATAAATAAAATCAAAACAAAAAGGAAATAATGACTTGGAATTGAGAATGGAAGGAAGCAACGTCAGAAAACCTCATGATCTGGGAAGCAAGTCGAGTCAGCTTCATCTTCGTCTTCTTCCTCTTCCTTCTTCGTCTTTCTATCTCTCCGTATTCTCTCTTTAGGGTTCAAGTGTGGCTGCACAAAAAAGATCTCCTTTTCTCTTCACTTGTTATTCTTTAAATAGTCTTTTATGTTTTAGGTAACTCTAGGGTTTTTTGGAGGTCCGAAAGGTCTAAAAAGTCCTCGAATAGTGAAGTTCGTAAGTTTCTATGCATCTGCTCGACGTAGGCCATGATCATTGCCCTGCAGGTCACAATTAGGGCTCACATCTGAGCCTTCTTTCACGATCGTGGCATGTAAGCGACGATTGTGGGCCATTCCTGGAATTTCTGTCAGGATTGTGGCATACAGGCCACAATCGTGGGCCTGTGTTATGGCCCGGGTTACCTCCAAAACTCCTCCGTTCTTTGATATTGACCCTGAAACACTAGCAAACACATCAAGGTACATCAAAAACATAATATTTAAGCTTAAAAAATTGCAATAACCCATAAAAACTTAAAGCACAAATAATTAACAAACTAATATAATTGTAACCTCAACAAATACTGAATGATCGAATTAACATCTAAACACATATCAAACTATGCCATAAAACATAATACAATTTCCAATTATCAATATCACAACACACAACAGGCAATCCAATAATCAGGCAATGACATTCAACTTCCTAAAACTAATTTAGCTTTGAACACAATCTCTTAAGTTGTTCCATCTTATTAACTTGCGAAACATGTGTCTAAATACTTTGGGCTAAATATATAACTATTCTAGACCTTAGTGTTAAGTTTATTCAACCTTATCACTTGTATACACACATCGACAATTATTTGGTCAATAAGAAATGTAACTATCCCTATGTATGTTTTCATGAAAATTCAAGCTGATCACAGAGATCAACGGATTTTATTTGACAAAACATTGTTTTTGTTAATTTTATAAACATGAACTAGCCGTTTATGCGAAGGCAAATATTTGTGATGAATGTTAGCTTTTTGATGCAAAGGTACACATTTGTGATGCATGTTGATCCAATTACTCACCTACATCACTTTTTAACTAGTTACTAGCTCTATTTATAACCCAAATGCCAGCGAAATAATTTTTTACGTATGATTTACGCTATTTTTTATTATTAGCTACCTCATTTCTTTATCTAATAATTCTCATGAAAAGGTACTAATGATGCTACTTATTTGATTGAACTAAAATTATAAATAAATATGACACACTCTTAAGGTGAATAAACTAACATTGTATCCTTATTAACTTGCGTATTTAGCTAAAGTAACCAAGGTAACTAATTTCATAAGCTAATAAATCTTTGCAACCTAAAAGACTATGTTCAAAGTTAAATTGATTATGTGAAGTCCTAGTCATTGAAACATTCACACAAATCATGTAATGCATCCTAAAACAAACTAACAAGCAAAATTCACATTCAAAATATAAGCATACAATAAAAGACCGATAAGAAATGAAAGAAAAATGTTTTTGGCAGGGTCTATCCCAAATGAATTTTTTTTGCCATCACAACCTTTTCCTTATGTAGTAAAAATTAGTTTTCAACTAGTAGACACCTGGCTTTCTTATGCTCGTGAATTAATTCTCATGGGTGTGATCCTTCTCACGATTGTGAGAGATCTCTCATGGTCATGAGATGTGCTGCATAGACATGAGAGATTTGTCACGCCTATGCGTTCCACTATTTAGCTGTGAGGCTTCTCCTTTCTTTGTTCACTTAACGTTCTATCTTGCCTTTTCTTCTCTCAATCCTTTTCTTCTCTATGCTCCATAAATTAATAGAATATGGAAATCGAGAAGAAGGCTTCAATGAACATGTTTTTAGGTCACTTTAGCTCCTTTACTTCCGAGATATACCTAAAATCAAGTATGGGCCAAAGTGAGTATCCTGAACATTTCTAAGGCATTAATCACTAAGTGTAATATATCAAATGAATCAACATTTAAACACATATCAAGTTCCCCCACACTTAGCTTTTGAACACCCTTGAGCAAATCATCAAAATCAAAATCACAAATAAAATTTTTTACTCATTTCCATATTTCCTAAGAATAGATAACCATAAGAAAAGATGAATAACTTTCGAAACCTATAGCAATAACTCAACATTCAAAGCTTCTACTCATGATCGATCAACATTCATCACCCTTAGAAATTGATTAATCTAGAGGTATACTTGGACAAAAAGTGTTTAAACAAGATATTTTTATGGGTACACTAACACCATTCATAATCACAACATCCATAACTTTGCATATCATTTCATTTCTCTACCATTAAAAGTCACATGCATAATCATGAATCAAAGGAATTTTCTAGGGTTGTAATGTGGGTAAGGGTAAGGTGAGATGTATTTTGGGTGATGCAGCATAAAAGCCATTAAGTTAGTGAAGCAAAAGTAACACTGAATGAGATATCACGCACACAAGTTAACATTCATTCAAAACTGGGTACCGTCAGCCATGAATAATGCAACAACTATGTTTCACAACTCAATTTAGCTCTCACACCATAAGCCATATGAACATAAAATAAAAAATTCTCCATCCAAAACAACATCCATCTCATACGTAATATATTCAAACACCCAATCAATATATCTTAAAGAGGATAAACTATTAATTGACAACTTTTCACAACAATTGTATTTCCCCTTGATACTTTTATTCTCACTTTTTTTGTATAAAATTGATAGAGGCTACATCAACATAGGATTCTTAACATGAAATTTTAACAAATATAACCAACCCATATATATGCGTACCCCCACACTTAGGTTTATATACGATAACATTTATTAAGAATTAACAAATGCTCCACTAGCTTCAAGGCTTGGTTAGGGCATTTAGTTAACTACATGTAATGTGGTTTATACAAAAGAAAAGGATAATAAAGTTCAAAGGGTTTAGCAAAGGAAAATTCATATAATTGAGTAAGCTATTTGGCTAATGTAGCTCATAATCAACAAAGAATGCCTAATCATTTTCATAAAAATAAATGTGATAAAAATGTGGTCTCTAATAGAAAATCAAAGAAAAGTAAAGATGTATATGTTATGAAGGTCACACATAACAAAAGACAGTGAGACTGATATGAATGTCAGTCTAATATGACTCAAAACCTCGTTAGTTTTTATCTACCACTAGTCACCGCTCTTATAAGAATAATACACATTAACCAATCATAAGGGAAAAAGTACATGCTAAGGTTACCATGGATTTTCTAGTTAATTCACACTCTAATTATGACTAAGTAATCTTAAAAGTAATAGAAAATGAGAATTTTTTTAATTTTGTTTGTTTGATTTTGAAAACTGCTTAAAAAGTCATATAAGCAACAATTAAGCTTAAAATATGCATAAAAGCTAATATCAAACTAAGATCCCCACTGCCATACTTAAAACTTACATTATCCCTAATGTAAGTTCAAATGCAAGAAATGGAGCATTTAAGGAAAATAACAATTGTGAAAATGTAAAGAGACAAAAATTAACTTCCTTTAGGTGGCCTTTTAAGCAGCGCCTTTGTTTACCATCGTTGGCTCGACTCCACTTTGCTTAGTCTTTATAATGAGGGTTTTCTAACCTTATTAGTTCCACATCCTCCACTTGGAATCCTTCATAGAGGGTTTCAGTCGATGGCCATTGACTTTGAATTTCTTGTTTTTCTGTAAGCTTTCAATTTCAACTGCACCATTTGAAAACATATTACTAATAACAAAAGGTCTAATCCAACTGGAACACAATTTACTTGGGAAAAACGTAAGTTTTGAATGGTAGAGAAGAACTTTTTGTCTAAGCACAAAATTCTTCCTAACAATCATCTTATCATGAAATTGTTTTGTCTTTTCCTTGTAAATTTCTGAATTCTTATAAGATTTAAGCCTAAGCTCTTCTAATTCCTACAGTTACAGTTTTTATTATTCACTTGTCATGTCTATCTTCATATTGCATTGCTTAATGGCCTAAAAGGCTTTGTTCTCAATTTACACTAGAACATGACAACTTTTCGTAAATCAGTTGGTATGGAGACATGTCAATTGGGGTCTTGTAAGCTGTCATATATGCCTAAAGAGCACCATCAAGTTGTTGACTCCAATCTTTATGATTTGGGCTCACCATTTGCTAAAGGATGGACTTGATTTCTCTATTTGGCACCTCTGCTTGCCTGTTCATCTGTGGATGATAGGACGTAGACACCTTATGAGTGAAATGGTACTTCCTTAAAAGATTTTTCACCAACCGTTTGCAAAAATGAATACCCTTGTCATTGATCAATGTTCGCAGTGTTCCAAATCTAGCAAAAATATTAAACTTGAAAATTTCTACAATAACCTTAGAATTGTCAGTGTTGGTGACTTTAGCTTCCACCCATTTAGAAATATAATCCACATCGAAAAAAATGTAAACAAAACCGAAAGAAGAAGGAAATGGTCACATAAAATCGATGCCCTATATATCAAAAATTTCACATGTAAGTATTTAAGATAAAGCCATATGATCTCTATGGGATAAATTACCCTGTTTCTAGCATTGCTTACATGCTTTATAGAACATATAGGAGTCTCGAAAAATATTTGGCCAATAAAAACCAAAATAAAGAATTTTCCTAGCAGTTCTATTAGGCCCAAAATGACCACCACAAGTATACGACTGAGAAAATTCAAAATTGATTCATATTCATATTCAGGCATACATCTCCTAATCACTTAGTCTGAACAACGCTTCCATAATTGAGGATCATCTTAAATATAATATTTCGACTCGCTCTTTATCCTGTTCCATTTAGCCTTACTCCAATCATTAGGTATCTTATGGCTAACTAGATAGCTCATAATATTAGCATACCATAGATCCTTACCTTGAAGTGTTAGTAATTGCTCATTCGGAAACAATTCTTGTAATGGTACTAGTTCCTCCTCCTTCACAACTCGACTCAAGTGATTCGTGATTGAATTCTTTGAACCTTTCTTGTTTTTAATCTCCAAATTGAACTCTAGGAGCATGAGAATCTATCTAATAATCCTTGGCTTCGTTTCTTTCTTCGATAAAAGGTACCTTAATGCTGCATGATCAGAATATATAATCACTTTAAAACTAAGCAAGTAAGGTCTAAATTTATTCAAAGCAAATATAATAGCTAAAAGCTCCTTCTCAGTAATGCAATAGTTACATTGTGCTGGACTGAGTGTTCGGGAAGCGTAGTAAATAACATGAGTCATCTTTCCACATTTTTGACCAAGGACAGCACCTATAACAAAATGGCTTGCATTACACATAATCTCAAATGATTGACTCCAATTAGGTGGTTGAATGATCGATGCTGAAGTCAATAGTTCTTTCAACTTGTCAAATGCTTCCTCGCATCCCTTATCAAACTTAAAGGATACATTCTTTCTTAACAAAGGATAAAGTTTTGTTGAGATCTTACTAAAGTCCTTGATAAACCTACGATAAAAACCTTCGAAGAAAAGGATGAACCTCCTATACATTTGTAGGGTAGGGTAAGTTTTTCACAATTTTTGCCTTAGATTTATTGACCTTAATTCCTTTAGATGAGATTACATGTCCCAAAACTATTCCTTGTTCAACTCTAAAATGACATTATTCAAAATTGAGAACAAGATTAATTTTAATGCAACATTCAAGTCCACAATTCAAATTATCCAAGAATGCATCAAATGAAGCCGAATAGTGTAACACCCACATACCCTTAGACAGGATATGCAAATGCCACACAAAAAAGAACTAAAACATGCCAAACATTTCAAAGCACTTCTAGAACTCAAGAAAACATACATTACATATCATCTGATGTGATTTTATAAACTGAACATCTCATATATACTGTGCTTATCATAATACATGCCATAAATTCAAAAGCCAACCTGTATTAAGTTTATTACAAACCATTTACATCAAAATACAATATGTCTCATTACATTTATTATAACTATAAAAACTCAAAAACTCAAACAAAACAACTTCCAAGCATATTAAGTCTTTCATTGGCCATTGCTGTTATCTTTGTCCCAGTCCTTAAATCTTCTTTTCAGAACTTACACAGAGGCAAAACCACCACGTTAAGCATAAAGCTTAACAGGGAATAACTAAAAATAATGCATAATGACATCTATTTCTAACAGTCATCTAACATTCATATATAAAATTTCAAATCATATCATCACAATCTTTAATTGTTCATATTACAGAGTAATCCAAACATTATGTCTAAAACAAAATATGATTCATCAATACAGAACATTCTTGCAACAAAACAAAACATATAAGTATTTCAGAACAAAATACCATTACATTAGAATAGAACATAAAAGTATCAGAACTTAGCTTGCATACAAAATAAACAAAGAACTGAATATATATCAAAACGTAAACAGAATAGCCTGGTAATCCTTTTTACAGAAGTGGGTAATGGGACCAAAACAGAAGATAACTATGATTGGTATCACAGAACAAGAGAGACTTATGTCTCAATAATAAAACACATTGCATGTCAATATCAGGAGGCACCTTAGTGTCATAGGAGCAGCTGCAGACCCTTCTAGTAATGTCTATTTACCCACCACTAGGACTTAACAATTTTAAAACAATACATTTCAGATTTCAGAATCACAAGCAAGTAATGTAGTATATAACGTATGTTTATATTTCATTTTTCTAAAATTGAACATATTCACTCTCTTTTGATCAAACTTAATATGCCTTCAAACATAAACATTTGCATCGATATATCAATGAAGCATTCAATCATTACATATTACATAACATCATAGAAATTCCCAAATTACAAACATCCATATCTAATTCACATCACGTAAAACCCTTGGAACACATTTTTATTCTTAAGAACACATTCATATTGAACATACCATAAATTTTCACATTAGACACATTTTTTAAGTTATTACCTCAATTAATAGTCCATAACTAGATTAACTTATACTCAATTAATCTAAAATCATATAGATTTGCTAAATTGCAGTGACATCTGAAAGAGTTTTGGAGGAGATTTAGTAGCATTGGGTAAGGAAAAATTCATGTTTAGGTTTAAAAAATGGGTGTGACGCACAACTGTACCCAATTTTTAGTTTTTCTCAAGATAGGTTTTTAGGTCAGCTTTGTATGGCCATTCTGACATAAAAACTGAGGTTTTTAGGCAATATGTTCTTCTAAAAAAATGTTTCTCTATGTCTTAAGTTTCTAACGAAATATAGTTAATGCAATTAGGTTCGTTATTCCCAGAATTATACCCAAAACACTACAGACTGTTCTCAAACAGGGACAACAACAAGTACTTAACTTAAAGCCAAATTTCAAAGCCTTTAGAGATAGAAATAAAATTCTATTCCTGCTTGAAAATTGTAGACATATGTTTGTAATTTAATCTACAATTAAAATCATCCCATTTGGATATTTAAAGATCAAGGTACGGGTAAAATACTGATGTTTGTTCAGTGGAACTACTACAATAAACTCACTTCAGTTTTATTATGCAAAAGTAATGTCAAAGATATATGCAAATTAACCAGCAACGTCCCATTTTCATCTAGGATACTTCTCTTAACAAATCCCTCATATTACACTCAAAAACCCAGTTCAAAAATCAATTATTAGACAACACATAACTTACTATCTTATATATATTAAAACCGAAACAACATTTGCCAAACCAGAATTATTTTCTAGCACCTAATTATCAACATCATAGCACATATTTTATGCCAATTCAATTATCATAAAACCTGTATTAATACATACTATCAAGTTTATAATTCCCTTACCTATTTAACTTGAAATTCAACTCCAAAGTACCAGCTAATCAACATAACCTCGAGAATGAAACAAAGTAATTTTCGGACAACAATATGGAGACCACTTTGAACTAGTTTCTTGGTTGTTTTGTGTAAGGTTAAAGTATGATTTTCATGCAACAAGTTGGCTAGGATTGAGACTACAATACAAAGAGAAAAGAAGAGAAAATTCGGTGGAGAAGCAAAACGAAAGACAATAGAAACTTGTTGTTGGAATTTGCCTCTTCAATATGCTAGGTGTCACCTCTTAATCTAGCCACATGTCTACCATTTGCCTACTTCATAAGCTACCACTAATCCACTTAAAATGCTGCCACTTGTCACCAATTAGTTAGTCCATTTGTCTGCAAATAATTAGTCCACATGTCACTCTAAGATTGGTCCACTTGTTACATAACAATTGGTCAATTTGACACATATTTAACTATGCCAAATATCACTTAGTTATATGCTTAATCACCCTAATTTTTCATGTATCAAATTATAACACTTGACACTTTCCTAATCCAAATTTCAATTTTAATACCTCAATTCTATAATGGTAACAATTAATTCCAAGTAACTAAGTATGATCCATTAACTGAAATTTAAGACATATGCAATTTACAATCATATCACAAATTTCACACCTATCACATATACTTTCATAAACATGTAACATTTCAACTAAGGTATAATTTAGGGCCTTACAATTCTCTCTCCCTTAAAAGAATTTCATCCTCAAGATTCATACTTGATGAGAACAACTAAGGGTGTTGAGTTGTTATGGTCGATTCTGGCTCCTATGTTGCTTCCTCAGGTCCATGGTGTTGCCAGAGTACTTCAACTAGAGGTATTTGCTTATTTATGAGCGGTCGGACTTCTTTGGAAAAAATAAATATAGGTCCTTCTTCATAAGTCAAATCTAGTTGTACTTGAATTTCTTGCATAGGAATCTTGTGTATATCATCAGACTGATATTTTCTCAACATATAAACATGAAACACATTATGCAACTTGGCCAATTCTTCAGGAAGAGCTAATTGATAAGCTATAAGTCCGACTCTCTTAAGAATCTCATAAGGACTAATATAATATGGGCTGAGCTTACCTTTCTTCCTAAATCGAAGTATGTGTTTCCATGGCAATACTTTCAGGAATACCTTATCACCTACCTGATGCTCAATATCTTTTTTTTAAAATTAGCATAGGACTTCTGCCTATCACTAGCAGCTTTCAATCTTTGTTAGATAACTTGAACTTTCTCTTCAGTATCTTTCACAATATCAGGCTCCATCATCTTGTTTTCACTTAATTTAGTCTAACATACTGGAGTTTTATACCTCCTACCATATACGGCTTCATAAGGCACCATACCAATACTAGTCTGATAACTGTTGTTGTAAGCAAACTCCATTGAGAAAGATAGTTATCCCAACTTCTTGGGAATTCTAACACACAATACCGAAGCATATCTTCCAATATCTGAGTAACTCGTTTAGATTGTCCATCTTTTTGGTGATGGAAAGTGATACTAAACTTGACTTGAGTACCTAAAGCCTTTTGCAGAATTTTTTAAAATCTCAAAGTAAATTGAGGATCACGATTAGAAATAATAAAAAGTGGCACCCTATGCAACCTTACTTTCTCATTCACATATAGGTTGGTAAGCCTATCCAATGAATAATTAGGACGAACAGGTAGAACGTGAGCAGACTTTGTGAAATTATTAATAATGACCTATACAACATCATGCTTCCTTTGAGTGTGAGGAAGTTTAGTGACAAAATCTATAGTAATGTTATCCTATTTCCATTGAGGAATTGAAATAGGATGTAATAAATTAGGTAAAAACTTGGTGCTCAGCTTTAACCTACTGACATGTCAAACATTTAGATATATAATTCACTACATTACGTTTCATACCTGACCACCAGCAATGTTGCTTCAGATCTTGATACATCTTATTTCCACCAGGATGTATTGTACAAGCAGTATTGTGGGCCTTAAATAATAACTTTCTTTTCAATTCATCATTAGCTGGAACACACAATCGATCTTTATAATATAGATCACCATCCCTTTTCACAGAAAAGTTTGGTTGTTTGCCTTCCCGAGTCACCAAAATAAGTTGTTGCAACTTATCATCAACTTTCTAAGCATCACAAATTTCTTACCTTAAGGTATGCCTAACTTTCAACTGAGCTATTAGATATAAGTCTCCTTTCACTCTGCTGCATTGATAATGTTGAAATAGTCTTCCAACTCAAGGCATCAGCCACAACATTAGCCTTACCCAGATAATCCACAATGTAGTCATAATCTTTAAATAATTCTAACCAACATCTTTGTCTCAGATTAAGTTCCTTCTAAGTAAATAGGTACTTCAAAATTTTATGATCTGTAAAAATCCTACACTTTTCACCATATAAATAGTGCTGCCATATTTTCAAAGCAAACACTACCACTACAAGTTTAAGATCATATGTAAGGTAGTTTTATTCATGAGGCTTCAGTTGGCTAGAGGCATATGCAACTACCTTTCCATCCTTCATTAAAACACAGCCCAGATCATTTCTAAATGCATAACTAAACATAACATATTCCTTACTAGATGTGGGTTGAGCCAATATAGGACCTTCAGTAAGCATTATTTTTAGTTGATCAGAACTAGTTTGACATCTAGTAGACCATTCATACTTCACTCCTTTTCATAGCAGTTTAGTCAAAGGGGATGCTATCACTGAGAATCCCTTTACAAACTAGCGATAGTAACCTGCCAAACCTAGAAAACTTCTTACTTCTATCATACTCTGTGGTGGCTTCCAATTAACAATTGTTTCAATCTTACTGGGATCAACTCTAATCCCTTGAGAAGAAACTGCATATCTTAGAAAAGATATCTCCTAAAGCTAGAAATCACACTTACTCAACTTATCTATCATTGCTTTTCCCATAGGGTTTGTAACACAACCAGCAGATGCTCAATATAATCATGTTTATTCTTAGAATAGACCAGGATATCATCTATAAACACCACTACAAACTATTCTAAATAGGGCCTAAACACTCTATTCATCAGATCCACGAATGCAGCTGGAGCATTAGTTAACCCGAATGGAATTACCAAGAATTCATATAATGGGTCCTGAATGCAGTCTTTGGAACATCCACATCCTTTATCTAAAGTTGATATTATCATGATCACAGATCTATCTTTGGAAATACTCCTGTATCTTTCAATTGATCAAACAGATCTTCTATCCTTGGTAACGGATACTTATTTTTCACGGTGACTCTGTTCAATTGCCTGTAATCAATGCACATCTGGAGAGTACCATCTTTCTTCTTAACAAACAAAACTGGTGCTACCTAGGGTGAGACATTGGGTCAAATGAACCCTTTATCCAGTAACTCTTGCAACTGAACCTTCAACTCCTTCAATTCAGTAGGATCCATCCTACATGGTGCTCTAGATAAAGGAGTAGTGCCAGACATAACTTCAATAGACAACTCTTCTTCCCTTTCAGGAGGAAGTCTAGGTAGCCTTTTACGAAACATGTCTGGAAATTCACTTACCACTGGAATGTCTTGTAGTTAAACATTCTCTTTCTTAGAATCAATCATAAAAGCTAGATAAGCTTCACACCCCTTCCTAAGGAACTTCTAAGCTTGCATAGTAGATACGACTTTAGCTAGAGAACTAGTACGGATGCCATGCATTACTATTTCTGATTGATCAGGTTTCTTAAGCACAACTATCTTAGCACTACAGTCAACCACTACCTGATGCTTGGATAACCAATCCATACCCAAAATAAAATCAAATTCATGAAAAGGTGATCTAATCAGATTCGCTACATAATCACTTCCTTGGATCATAACAGGACAATTTCTATAAACCTGATTAACCAACACACTACTACTAGAGCACTTTTACATGAATATCATAATTTAACTGATCTACAAGCATCACTTTATCAAAAATTTCTCAAAAAAAAAAGAATGAGTGGATCCAGGATCAATCAAAGCATGCATTTTAGAATCAAAGAGAAAAACAGTACTTGCAATGACTTTAGTTGCATCCTGATCCTCACAAACTTTTAAAGTATAAGCTCGAACTGTAGTAGATGGCACAATAGGTCGATCAATAGTTTTTGATGCAGTACTTGGATTAAGTCTAATCTATCCAAATCCTCCATGACCTCTACCACATCCTCTATTTCTAGTAGATGCATGAGAAACTTCTCCACTAGCTTATAATGTCTGAGGCTATCTCAAAGGATAATTAGCTGTTAAATGCTCAGTGCTACCATATCGATAATATGCACCCATAGCTCTCCAACAATTATCCCAATGATATTTAGAGCAATGAGGGCACTCTGGAGCACTAGATCCTCGGTCTACAGAAGAACCTACCAGAATCAACTAATAAGGGAAAGTCCTATCGCCTTCCCCTAGCTACAAATCTCTGAATAAATTCTTGAGTAGTGAAGGCACCTTCACAACTTCTCTTACTCAAGGACTGACCTTCTCTAATAAAACTTCTTTGGTGAACCCTTTCTCTCCTAACCATCTTTTGCTTCGCTATCTTCATGGTAGCTTGTACCAACTGATGGTAATTCACTTGCTACAAGAGAGTAGTTGATGCCAGATGCTTTTTGATTGAATCATTTAAACCGTCTTGAAACTGATGACATTGAAACTCCTCAGTAAGTATGGGTTCAAATGCATACTTGCTGAGTCGATTAAATTCTCTGTTGTACTTAGCAATAGAAAGGTTTCTCTACTTCGGGTTTAGAAATTGCTTCCATTTCTCCTTTCTATAGGCTTATATTGAGTGTAATTTATGCAAATCAATCTACTCATTTTACACTCAAAAACTATAGGTATACAGGTCGTGACTTGTAGTTAGAAAGCGGATACTGATCCTACAGGGATTGTTGCCCAGACACCACTTAATTCAGATCAAACTTTGTTTAAAAACTAAAATTGTTTATTAGAATTAATCTGGAAAATTAAATTAAAATTGAAAGACTAATAATGAACAATGGACAATATCAAAATGAAGAAAATTAGAATTCAAGAATCTAATGACTAGAGATCACTTTCTCCCTATTTTGTTTCCTTCCTATTTTATTAATCAAATTGTGTCTCACCTAAGATATTCGAATGTATTAACTACCCTCTCTTACGGTGTAATTAATTATCCCTAATTAAATTAAATGAATTCAATTGAACGATCTCTCAACCTACCCAATCACTCCATTAATTTAACTAGTTATTAAG
This sequence comes from Erythroxylum flavicans, assembly GCA_027576715.1. Taxonomy (NCBI): domain Eukaryota; kingdom Viridiplantae; phylum Streptophyta; class Magnoliopsida; order Malpighiales; family Erythroxylaceae; genus Erythroxylum; species Erythroxylum flavicans. The sequence goes on from JANZXP010083483.1 coordinate 23,965, forward strand.
TTATCTAATAGGTGATCAATTGAATTAGCCGAGATCTTTCTTCTAACTAATCAATCAACATAATGATTGTAAGTCTATAGGTTGCCAACTCTCATTGTACAATCCTAAACAAATAATCTTACTCACTCTCTTAGTTTATTGCAAGATACAAATATAATCAACAATCACCAAAGATCAATTCAATAAAATGGGAGTTTAACAAAAATAGTTCAAAAGTAATCCCTAAAAACAAATCAACCACTCATGATGTCCATAACATCATCAACACTCAAATATTCTATTCTATAAAGATTAGAAGAGATAAAATTCACAGAAAATTGAATAAGAAAACTCCTTGCTCTTTGCTAAAATCTGGAATTTTTGATGTTGATGTGTTATTTTCCTAATTGTTGTTGATAATCATTGAGTCTTCACCTTCCACAAGACTTAAAACTTGTATTTTTCACTCAAGGAGGCTCTTTTCTATAGAGCGTTTTCGCTTTCATCCATGGAGGCTTAATATGTTATATGGTCCTAAAAACCTAAAATTTAATTGAACCTCGTAGAATGTCTCGAGTTAAACTTCCCATGATCTTAGGAATTGGCATTATTCCTATGATCGTGGGATTTTGCAAAAAAAAGTTCTCTCTTCTCTTCTACTCTTTGATCTCTAGCTCAATCTCCAAGTTGCTTAATGTTCCTTCCTATGTAAAAATAATCAATTCTAAACCTAAATTAACATTAAACATAAAAGAACAACAATGAAAATCAAAACAAATGAAAACATACAAAATGAATCCTAAACTACAACAACAATCAATTAATATACAAGAAACACATGCTAAATACTTTAAAAAATAGACTAATGCAAAACTATCAACACCGCACTCTAAAATCTTTGCTTGTCCTTAAGCAAAATAAATACAACCAATCAATTCTATCACTTCATTTTCACAAAGATCAAAGCATACAATCCCTCAAATTCAAACTAAATCAAATATCAAGTTAATGTGCATATCATGACTACGTTTTGCATTAGTGTACATAAGCAAACTCACAATTGGCACAATCACTCAAAGATAAGTAAAGATGTACAAATGAATCTTCCTCACGGTTTCACTCATTTCGCTTAAGTGTTTAAGGGTTAGTGTTTTGCTCAAACTTCTTATAAGAAACTACACTACCATAGGCTTGCTAATACATGAGTTCTCCTCTACAATGATTGCATGCATAAATAGATCAAAAAGACTTGTTTAGGGTTGTAATATGGTAAGGTTAAGGTGGGTCAAAAGAGGGGAAAAAGTGTTAAGCACAAGAATAAGTAAAGTACAAAACGGATAAAATGGGATAACAAAACATAATTACGAGACATGCAAATATAACTAATATTCTGCACTTATTGATGTTATTCACTTGTTTTTCCTTTTCTTTTCTTTTTCATTTTTCATCAATTTTTTTAATTTTTCTTTCTTTTTCTTCATACATGGAAGAATTATGGATCAAAACTAACACTATAGACAATATAGTCCATAGGAAAAATATATTCAACTTGTCTCCGTAAAAATTTCATACAATCCCAACTAATGTTTTACTTAATACTTTACTAAGCTTGTGAAAGGGTAGGATAATGGGGTTTAAAGTGTTAATATTTCGGGTGTTTTTAAGAAACAAAGGTTAAGGCTCAATGGGGGTAGCAAGGGATTATGCAAATGTGGGTCGTTTAAGTCAAGGGTTAAAGTAAGAAAAAGGGCCTCGATCATCTCTATTAAGCATGCATCCAGTAGACTCAAATCGATTCAAAGCACGTTCTAAAGGTAGTAACCTATGGAAGTACGCTCAACAAGGAAATGAAATGACTCTAGATGGAATCATATGGCTCAATCCTCACTTTAGCTCAAATGAAAACTCATTATGCATCTCTACACTACCTCATTGTTCAAATGTCAATTTATGAATAAGCTTATGTAACCAACTACTTTTCATCACTCCATATGGTTTACTTTCTACTTAAGTACCCTAATATGAGTTCAACCATGCATTCAATCTAATTCCAACTAACATAATAGAATTTTATGGCAATATTTATCAAAGTGATTCAAGTATGGTTCCATTGCTAACACAAAACACCATTGCTGACACAAAGCACATATAATATGCCTAAACATGCAACCTAATTAACAAAATGTAAACAATGCAATTAAGAAAGTTAATGATACCTCCCCACTCTTAAAGATCACATTATCCTTAATGTGACAAAACAACAACCAATAAGGGAAAATTACCTCAAATAAAACAAACAAAAACGAAAATAAACAAAAGACATAAAACCACACAAAAGAAAATAAAATAAAATCAAATAGAAATGACAGGAAATAAAACAAAAGAAAATGACACAAATGAAAAGTTTAAAGTAAGAATTGGCTTATGGAGATGATGGTGGCGATGGTGTAGGCGAAGGAGCTTCAAGGTTGTTCCGCCGACAGAAGTTAAGGAACCTTTTCTTCAAGCTACGTTGCTACTTATGAACCTGCCGCATTGGAGTGTCGAACTCATCAAGTTGGGATGTCATCTGTTGTTGGTTGGTGGCTATTTGGTCGAGGATTTGTTGAAATTGATCGACCTCTGTCAGTGAGCTTGGTTTTGCTTCCTCCTCGGGCTCCAGAGCTGCGCGGGATGTGGAGGGTCGGGATGCGACTGTACTAGTGCCCCTCCTGCTCCTCACTGCAATACGTGTCTAAGGATTGCAGAGTTCCATAGAATGGACATCTATAATCTTAGAGCGCCTCAAATAGGCTATGTCAAACATATCATGGGGAGTAGTACGCAAATTATCCCTATTAACATTATAAAACACATCCAAAGCGGAAGTAATATGAGACATCCCAAAAGATGAACTCTTTTTATTAACCACACTCACTAATGATCAAAAAATCCTATAAGGTGTGTTAATTTTAATTTTTCGTTCCATGCACCATAAAAGAAAATCTTTTTGGCTGAGAATTTGTTGCTTTCTGTTTTATTAAACACATTCAAACATATAAATTTATGCAACAACAAATGTTCAGCACTACAGATTAAAGAATTCGGTGCATTGCGTGAGTCAAAATGTTCTTCACCTGTGAGAGTTTTCCAATAGTAATCAACATCA